>NC_069489.1:23016136-23137234 GCF_026875155.1 Cherax quadricarinatus | reverse complement strand
AGGGCTTATAAACCGTTGGCAGGAGAGGTGCAGAAGTCATAGGTCGTGTAACATTTGTTCAATGTTGAAGTAGGTCGTGCCCAAGAATTAGGCAAGCGAAGAATTCCCAAGTATTAAGATCCCAAGAAGTTGCAGTGTCTGACAGGTTTGTAGATGAATGGTTCAGAGAACCGACATGTTGATAAATTAGACACATGTGCAACTCTTGGGTATCTTTATTGAGGAAACGTTTCGCCACACAGTGGCTTCATCAGTCCATACATAAGAACATAAGAACATAAGAACGAAGGAACACTGCAGAAGGCCTACTGGCCCATGCGAGGCAGGTCCAAGTCTCCTACCGGCTTAAGCCAATGCACCCAACCTAGTCAGGTCAGGTCACATTGACTTAAGGGAGGAACACGGCAACCGACCTGGTAGCTCAAGCTATCAGGTCCAACTCACACCCACCCACATCCACTCATGTATTTATCCAACCTATTTTTAAAGCTACACAACGTTCTGGCCTCTATAACTGTACTCGGGAGTTTTTTTCCACTCATCCACAACTCTATTACCAAACCAGTACTTTCCTATATCCTTCCTGAATCTGAATTTTTCCAACTTAAAACCATTGCTGCGAGTCCTGTCTAGGCTAGATATTTTCAGCACTATTTACATCCCCTTTATTTATTCCTGTCTTCCATTTATACACCTCAATCATATCCCCCCTAATTCTACGTCTTTCTAGAGAGTGCAGATTCAGGGCCCTTAGTCTGTCCTCATAGGGAAGGTTTCTGATACATGGGATCAACTTTGTCATCCTCCTTTGTACATTTTCCAGAGAATTTATATCCATTCTGTAATACGGTGACCAAAACTGTGCAGCATAATCTAAATGAGGCCTAACCAAGGATGTATAGAGTTGAAGAACAACCTGAGGACTCCTATTATTTATGCTTCTTGATATGAAGCCAAGGATTCTATTAGCTTTATTGCGAACACTTATGCACTGTTGTCTTGGTTTCAGATTACTGCTAACCAGAACTCCTAAATCTTTTTCGCAATCCGTAATATTAAGATCTACATTATTTAGTTTATATGTGGCATGGTTATTGTCCTGTCCAACATTTAGAACTTTGCATTTGTCTATATTAAACTGCATCTGCCACTTCTCCGACCACTGCATCAGTCTATTCAAATCTTCCTGGAGTGCTCGAATGTCCTCGTCAGAATGAATTCGACGGCCTATTTTGGTGTCATCGGCAAACTTGCCGATGTCGCTCTTTATGCCCTCATCTATGTCGTTTATGTAGATTGTGAACAGCAGGGGGCCCAACACTGACCCCTGTGGAACACCGCTCGTGACACTTCCCCACTCTGATTTCTCCCCATTTATGCAAACTCTCTGCTGCCTATTTGTCAACCATGCCTCTATCCAGGAAAAAATTTCTCCTCCTATTCCATGTGCTTTAATTTTCCTCAATAGTCTCTGATGTGGGACCCTGTCAAAAGCCTTACTGAAGTCCATATACACAATATCATATTCATTACCATGATCTACCTCCTCAAATACCTTAGTGAAAAAAGTTAATAAATTCGTAAGGCAGGAACGCCCCTTTGCTGAGATTCGTTGATTAATTTATGCTCTTCAAGGTGGCTACGAACTGCCTCGGCAATTATTGATTCCATAAATTTTCCCACTATGGAGGTTAGGCTTATTGGTCTATAGTTCGAAGCTAAGGACCTGTCACCTGTTTTGAAAATAGGTATCACATTTGCCATTTTCCACTTACCTGGCACCATGCCAGTTTGTAGTGATATGTTGAAAAGATTAGCCAAAGGTGTGCTAAGCTCCTCTTTACATTCCTTTAGAACCCTTGCATACAGTTCATCAGGGCCTGGGGATTTGTTAGGTTTTAATTTATCAATTTGCCTAAGGACCATGTCACTTGTGACCCTAATCGTGCACAGTTTATTGTCGTCCTGTTCTACATAATTTATCATTACTGGAATATCGCTGGTATCCTCCTGTGTAAAAACTGAGAGGAAGTATGTGTTAAAAATTCTACACATTTCCTTATCACTGTCAGTGAGCTGACCCGAGGAACTTTTGAGTGGGCCTATCTTGTCCCTGATCTTACTTCTGTATACCTGAAAGAATCCTTTTGGGTTAGTCTTCGATTCTCTTGCAACTTTAACCTCATAATCTCTTTTTGCTTTTCTAATTCCCTTTTTTATTTCTCTCTTTAACTGAATATATCGATTTCTTAATTGCCCCTCTCCTCTTTTGATTTGCCTATATATGCCTCTCTTTTGACCAATCAGATATTTTAATCTATTGTTCATCCATTTAGGATCATTTTTGTTTGATCTGATTTCCCTATTTGGAACATAATTTGACTGAGCAGTTAGAACTATGCCCTGGAAAGCATCATATCGGCAACCATCAACACCTACCTGACCCTTAGTCAGGTCATTCCAGTTCAGCCCACCTAAGTAATTTTTCAATCCTATGAAATCAGCCAAGCGAAAGTCAGGGATGGAGACTTGATTGCCATTATTAGGGGAATTCCATGATATATTAAAACTGAGTGATTTGTGATCACTTTCCCCAAGCTCATCATTAACCTCAAGATTATTAATTAGTGTTTCCCTACTGGCAAGAACCAAGTCAAGGAGGTTATTTCCCCTAGTTGGCTCTGTCACAAGCTGTTTTAAAAACAATCCTGGATCGTATCAAGAAAGTCACCTGACTCTAAATTTCCTGTCAAATTGCTCCAGTCAATCTGTCTATAGTTGAAATCTCCCATTAGCACAACATTTTCGTATGTAGATGCCTTACGAATTTCGTCCCATAGAAGTTTACTGCACTCCCTATCAAGATTTGGGGCCCTGTAAATCACACCCAAAATTAGTTTTTCTCGGCCCTCGAGAAGCTGTAACCAAACAGATTCAGTGGCTGACGCTTCTAATTTAATATCTTGTCTAACACAACAATTTAAATTGTCTCTGACATACATCGCCACTCCACCACCCCTCCCGCTGACCCCGTCAGTGTGGAACAATTTATAGCCCTGTATGTGACATTCAGAGGGCATCTCTCTATCTTTCAGATTGAGCCAGGTCTCCGTTATAGCAACAATATCCACGCTTCCCGCACTCGCAATTAATCTTAGCTCATCTATCTTATTTCTTACACTCCTGCTATTAGTATAGTAAACCTTAAGGGAGCTAGTCCCTTGCTGCCCTCTGCTGTCCCCCTTTGTTTGCTGACCTGATCTATTGTCTTTATTTATAACTTCATGCTGAATGCCTTTTATACATTTACTGTTTCCAACCCTAGTGTTGCAACCTGCTTGTTTCCCACACACACCCATACCTCTATCTTCCATCAGTTTAAAATCATAGGCATTTCACCAATGGCCTTCTCAATCGAGTCTGCAAGTGCTACCACCCCAGCCCCAGAGAGATGTACCCCATCCCTTGCATACATATCATGTTTGCCATAAAAGTTGTTCCAGTTGTCAATGAATGGGATTGCAAGTTCCTTGCAGTATCTGTCTAGCCAGCAATTTACACCAATTGCCCTAGACAACCATTCATTTCCTACTCCCCTTCTAGGCAAGATGCTACATATGATTGGGATCCCTCCCTTAGACTTAATGAAATCTATAGCTGACCTGTACTTATCTAGCAGCTCTTCTCTCCTACCCTTCCCCATATCATTTCCACCAGCACTGAGACAGATAATGGGCTTGTTCCCATTACCTGACATGATATTATCCAGCCTGTTGACAATGTCCCCAACACCAGCTCCAGGGAAGCACACTCTATCTCTCATCTTCTTATTCCTATTACAAAAAGCACGGTCAATATATCTTACCTGAGAGTCACCAACCACAAGAATGTGCTTACCTCCATTAGCAGGGGCAGTAGTACCCTTACCTTCACTGGCCACTGAAGTACATTCATCCTGAAGAACAGAGAAGCGATTTCCTACCTTCAGATCTTCACTCTTAACTTTCCTTACTCTGATGCACCTTCCATTACTGTGAACCACTCGCCACTTGTAGCAGGTGCTGGACTGCACCTCACTGCTGGTAGCCGTTGCTACCTCCCCAACTACAGCCTCCTCACAGCGAGAGACAGACTGCACCTCAGTGCTAGAAGCCTCATTCCCCACAACTCCAGCCACCTCACACTCCTCCTGAAGAACAGGAGGAGAATGAGGTAATCAGTCCCTCAACCTTGAGTCGATGTGGTCAGTCCATCAATCTTGAATAGAATACGGCATACGTGCTGAGAAGGAGCTTATAAACCGTTGGCAGGAGAGGTGCAGCAGTCATAGGTGGTGTAACATTTGTTCAATGTTGAAGTAGGTCGTGCCCAAGAATTAGGCAAGCGAAGAATTCCCAAGTATTAAGATCCCAAGAAGTTGCAGTGTCTGACAGGTTTGTAGATGAATGGTTCAGAGAACCGACATGTTGATAAATTAGACATGTCGGTTCTCTGAACCATTCATCTACAAACCTGTCAGACACTGCAACTTCTTGGGATCTTAATACTTGGGAATTCTTCGCTTGCCTAATTCTTGGGCACGACCTTGGGCACGACCTACTTCAACATTGAACAAATGTTACACGACCTATGACTGCTGCACCTCTCCTGCCAATGGTTTATAAGCTCCTTCTCAGCACGTATGCCGTATTCTATTCAAGATTGATGGACTGACCACATCGACTCAAGGTTGAGGGACTGATTACCTCATTCTCCTCCTGTTCTTCAAGATTCTCCTTTGTATGGACTGATGAAGCCACTGTGTGGCGAAACGTTTCCTCAATAAAGATACCCAAGAGTTGCACATGTGTCTAATTTATCAACATGTTGGTTCTCTGAACCATTCATCTACAAAATTCTTTTCAAGATTGATGGACTGACCACATCGACTCAAGGTTGAGGGACTGATTACCTCAAACTCCTCCTGTTCTTCACCATTCTCCTTTGTATGGACTGATGAAGCCACTGTGTGGTGAAACGTTTCCTCATTAAAGATACCCAAGTGTTGCACATATGTCTAATTTATCAACATACGTCGTACAACACGTCATGCACACGTCGTACAGCACACGTCATATGGCACACAGCGGAGTGGTGGGGTACACAAACAAGTGTTGGACACAATACATACAATCGTGGAAGATGGTGCGGGATGACATCTCTCCATGGGTCCTTAGAGAGGGAGCAGAGGCGCTATATGTACCCCTAACAGTCTTCAACACATCTCTCGTAACAGGGCGACTACCGGAAGTATGGAAGACAGCAAATGTAGTCCCAATTTTTAAAAAACGAGACAGACACGAAGCATTAAACTACAGTGCCAGTGACATGTATAGTATGCAAGGTCTTGGAGAAAATTATCAGGAGCACCTAGAAAGGAATGAGCTTATCAACGACAGCCAGCACGGTTTCAAGGAAGGGAAATCCTGTGTCACAAACCTACTGGAGTTCTGTGGTAGGGTGATGGCAGTAAGACAAGAGAGAGAGGGCTGGGTAGATTGCATTTTCTTGGAATGTAAGAAGGCGTTTGACACAGTTCCACACAAGAGATTAGTGCAAAAACTGGAGGACCAGGCAGGGATAACAGGGAAGGCACTACAATGGATCAGGGAATACCTGTCAGGAAGACAACAGTGAGTCATGGTACGTCGCGAGGTGTCAGAGTGGGAACCTGTGACCAGCGGGGTCCCACAGGGGTCAGTCCTAGGACCAGTGCTGTTTCTGGTATTTGTGAACGACATGACGGAAGGAATAGACTCCGAAGTGTCCCTGTTTGCAGATGATGTGAATTTAGTGAGAAGAATTCAATCGGACGAGGACCAGGCAGAACTACAAAGGGATCTGGACAGGCTGCAGACCTGGTCCAGGAACTGGCTCCTGGAGTTCAACCCCACCAAGTGCAAAGTTATGAAGATTAGGGAAGGGCAAAGAAGACCGGAGGTCGTACAACACACGTCACACGTCATACAACACAGGTGTGTTTGTACTTGTTGCAGCTTGGGTTGTAGCAGCATGGTGATGATGTAGTGATGATGGTGTAGTGATGATGGTGTAGTGATGATGGTGTAGTGATGACGGTGTAGTGATGATGGTGTAGTGATGTAATGAACATTAAAATGGTATAAAATACCGACAGGTTGTTAGGTAAGACATATATGCAACAGTTAGGTATCTTTATTTTGAAACGTTTCGCCTACACAGTAGGCTTCTTCAGTCGAGTACAGAAAAGTTGATAGAAGCAGAAGAGACTTGAAAACGATGTAATCAGTCCATCACCCTTAAAGATTTGAGGTGGTCAGTCCCTCAGTCTGGAGAAGAGCATTGTTCCGAAGTCTGAAACAATATGAAGTTGAAAGGACAGAATGGAGCCTTATATAGTGCCAAAAGGTGAGACGTAGGTCGCTTTGGGAGGTCAGGTCCCTCTCAAATCCAGCCGTTCTCACTAGTAGAGGTTGTCGAAGTTGATTTCAGGTCTGTACTTTTCTGTACTCGACTGAAGAAGCCTACTGTGTAGGCGACACGTTTCAAAATAAAGATACCTAACTGTTCCATATGTGTCTTACCTAACAACCTGTCGGTATTTTATACCATTTTAATGTTCAATCTGTCAGACACTGCAACACAAGGGTATCTTGGTACAGACCTGCAATCAACTTCGACAACCTCTACTAGTGAGAACGGCTGGATTTGAGAGGGACCTGACCTCCCAAAGCGACCTACGTCTCACCTTTTGGCACTATATAAGGCTCCATTCTGTCCTTTCAACTTCATATTGTTTCAGACTTCGGAACAATGCTCTTCTCCAGACTGAGGGACTGACCACCTCAAATCTTTAAGGGTGATGGACTGATTACATCGTTTTCAAGTCTCTTCTGCTTCTATCAACTTTTCTGTACTCGACTGAAGAAGCCTACTGTGTAGGCGAAACGTTTCAAAATAAAGATACCTAACTGTTGCATATGTGTCTTACCTAAGTGATGTAATGACGGTGTAGTGATAATGGCGTAGTGATGATGGTGTAGTGATGATGGTGTAGTGATGATGGTGTAGTGATGGTGTAGTAATGAGGGTGTAGTGATGATGTAGTAATGATGGTGTAGTGATGACGGTATAGTGATGATGGTGTAGTGATGACGGTGTAGTGGTGATGGTGTAGTGATGACGGTGTGGTGATGACTGTGTAGTGATGACGGTGTAATGATGACGCTGTAGTGATGATGGTGTAGTGATGATGGTGTAGTGATGACGGGGTGGTGATGACTGTGTAGTGATGACGGTGTAATGATGACGCTGTAGTGATGACGGTGTAGTGATGATGGTGTAGTGATGACGGTGTAGTGATGGCGTAGTGATGACGGTGTAGTGATGGTGTAGTGATGATGGTGTAGTGATGACGGTGTAGTGATGATGGTGTACTGATGACGCTGTAGTGATGGTGTAGTGATGACGGTGTAGTGATGATGGTGTATGATGACGGTGTAGTGATGATGGTGTAGTGATGATGGTGTAGTGATGGCGGTGTAGTGATGACGGTGTAGTGATGATGGTGTACTGATGACGCTGTAGTGATGGTGTAGTGATGACGGTGTAGTGATGATGGTGTAGTGATGACGGTGTAGTGATGACGGTGTAGTGATGATGGTGTACTGATGACGCTGTAGTGATGGTGTAGTGATGACGGTGTAGTGATGATGGTGTAGTGATGACGGTGTAGTGATGATGGTGTAGTGATGATGGTGTAGTGATGGCGGTGTAGTGATGACGGTGTAGTGATGATGGTGTAGTGATGACGGTGTAGTGATGATGGTGTAGTGATGATGGTGTAGTGATGACGGTGTGGTGATGACTGTGTAGTGATGACGGTGTAATGATGACGCTGTAGTGATGACGGTGTAGTGATGATGGTGTAGTGATGATGGTGTAGTGATGACGGTGTAGTGATGATGGTGTAGTGATGATGGTGTAGTGATGGCGGTGTAGTGATGACGGTGTAGTGATGATGGTGTAGTGATGACGGTGTAGTGATGATGGTGTAGTGATGACGGTGTAGTGATGATGGTGTAGTGATGGCGGTGTAGTGATGATGGTGTAGTGATGACGGTGTAGGATGATGGTGTAGTGATGATGGTGTAGTGATGATGGTGTAGTGATGGCGGTGTAGTGATGACGGTGTAGTGATGATGGTGTAGTGATGATGGTGTAGTGATGACGGTGTAGTGATGATGGTGTAGTGATGATGGTGTAGTGATGATGGTGTAGTGATGGCGGTGTAGTGATGGCGGTGTAGTGATGATGGTGTAGTGATGATGGTGTAGTGATGACGGTGTAGTGATGATGGTGTAGTGATGACGGTGTAGTGATGATGGTGTAGTGATGGCGGTGTTAGTGATGATGGTGTGATGGCGGTGTAGTGATGATGGTGTAGTGATGATGGTGTAGTGATGGCGGTGTAGTGATGGCGGTGTAGTGATGATGGTGTAGTGATGATGTGTAGTGATGACGGTGTAGTGATGATGGTGTAGTGATGACGGTGTAGTGATGATGGTGTAGTGATGGCGGTGTAGTGATGATGGTGTGATGGCGGGTGTAGTGATGATGGTGTAGTGATGATGGTGTAGTGATGGCGGTGTAGTGATGATGGTGTAGTGATGGCGGTGTAGTGATGATGGTGTAGTGATGATGGTGTAGTGATGGCGGTGTAGTGATGATGGTGTAGTGATGATGGTGTAGTGATGGTGTAGTGATGATGTAGTGTGTTGTTCCTCTCAGACGGTTGGTAAGCAGATCATGTAGGTAGGAATGCGGATGTTGCTTCCTACCACCACCACCACCATCACCACCACCACCACCACCTGTGTTGTGCTTCAGCGACCACCACCACCACCATTACCACCAACACTACCACCACTACCACCCTCTCCTCACCCCTCCTTCCTACTCCTCCCCCTACCAACCCGCCGCCAAAACCCCTCCCCCCACCAAATATAACCATACCAAACCCCCGCCACCACCCTTTCCCCCACCAAAAACACCACCACTATCACCACCACTATCACCTGGCTACCACCACCACTACCAAAAACCGCCACCACCCAACCCCCCCAAACCCCACCATGACTACCCCTGCCCCCACCAAATACCAACACCATTAAACCCCCTTTATACCACCGGGCCAAACCCCCCTAACCCCAAAACCACTATCCCCCATGACTAACCAAACCCCCAACACCAAAAACCACCAAACCCCCAAACACCTCCAACCCCTACCACCACCACCACTACAACCCTTACTAACCCCCCGCCACCACCACTACCCCAAAACCAAACCCCCCACTACCCCCCACCACCACCAAACCCCCACCCCCACCACAAAACCCCCACCACCACCACCACCACAACCACCACCACCACCCCCCCAAAACCCCTAACCACCACCCACCCACAACCACCACCACAAAACCCCCACCCCCACCACCACCAAATAAACCCCTACCCACCAACAAACCCCCACCACCACCACTCCCAAAACCACCACCACCACCACTACCACCCAAACCCCTTAACCAAAACCCCACCACCACCACCACAAACCCAAAACCACCACCACTACCAAAAACCAACACCACTAAACCCAAAACCACCCCCACCCCCCCACCACCAATACCAGCAAAACCCCCACCACCCCACTACCCAAAACCAACCCCCACTAACCCAAAACCAAACCCCCAACCCCTACCAACACCACCACCACCACTACCAACAACCACCACCACCACTACCAACACCCACCACCCCCAAAACCCACCCCCCACCACCACCACCACTACTAACACCCCCCCACCACAAAACACCACCACCACCCTACCAACACCACCACCACCACCCACCATACCCAAAACCACCCCCCACCACCAAATACTAAAAACCCATCACCACCCTACCAAAACCCCCCACAACAACCCAAAAACCACCACCACCACTACTAACACCAAACCCCCACCATTACCAACACCACCACCCACCACCAACACCAACACCCCCCACCACTACCAACCCCCCAAACCCCCCACCACCAAACCCCCACCACCACCACTACCAAAAAACCCCCACCACTACCACCACCCACCACCACCAACCCCTACCAACAACACCAACACCACCAACCCCTACAACTACCAACCCCCACCACCACCCCCCACCACTACCAACACCACCACCACCCACCACACCACCCCCACCACCACTACCAACCAAAACCCCACCCCACCACCACACCAAAACCACCACTCCCCCCACCACTTTAAAAACCAAAACCACCACTCCACCACCACTAAACCCCCACCAACCCCCACAAACAACAACACCCCCCACCACCCCACCAACCACCACCAACCACCCAACCCCACCCACCACTACCAACACCCCACCAAACCCCTACCAACACCACCACCCCACCAAAACCAACCCCCACCACCACCAATACCCCCAAAACCCCCACCCCACAAAACCAAAACCACCACCACTAACCCAAACCAAACCAAACCCCCAAACCCCCAATACCAAAAACCACCACCACTACCACAACCCAAAACCTACCACCACAAACCCAAAACCCCCCCCACCACCACCAACACCACTACCACCCCCCATACCAACACCACCCCCCCACCCCCCCCACTACCAACACCCCCCAAACCCCTACCCCAAAACCACCACCCCTTCCAACACCACCACCAACCCCTACCAAAACCACCCCACTACCAACACCACCCCCACCACTACCAACACCACCCCCTACCTTTCCCCCACCACTACCCAAAACCCAACACCACCACTACCCAAAAGCCCCCCCCACTACTACCAATTTCCCCCCCAACCAAACCCCCCACCCCTACCACCACCCACCCAAAACCCCCCTAAAACCCCCACCACTACCAACACCACCACCCCCACCCCCCCCCACCCCCTACCCCCAAACCCCTACCAAACACCACCAACCCGTACCAAAGCCACCAAACCCCCACCACCCCAAAACCCCCACTAAACCCCTACCACAAACCAAAACCACCCCACCACCTACTCCCCAAAACCCCCCACCACCACCAATACCAAACCCCCACTAACCAAAACCACCCCCACCCCCAAATAAACCCAAAAACCAACCCACCACTACCA
Source organism: Cherax quadricarinatus (assembly GCF_026875155.1). Classification (NCBI taxonomy): domain Eukaryota; kingdom Metazoa; phylum Arthropoda; class Malacostraca; order Decapoda; family Parastacidae; genus Cherax; species Cherax quadricarinatus. The sequence goes on along the minus strand of NC_069489.1, from coordinate 23,126,020 downwards.
ACACCAACAAACCCCACCAACACCACCACCCCCACCACCCCCTACCAGACCACCCCCACCACCACTACCCAAAACCACCCCCACTACCAAAAACCACCACCACCACTAACCCAAAACCCAAACCCCCCACCACACCAACCCCCACCAACCCACCACTAAACCCAAAACCAACCACCACCCCACAAACACCCCAAACCCCCACCACCACCACAAATAACACCACCACCACCACTACTTAACCCCACCCACCAACCACTACCAACACCACCAACACCACTACCACTACCAACCAAACCCCCACCACCCCCCTAAATTTAAAACCATCAAACCCCCCCTACCCCAAAACCCCACCCAACTACCAACCCCCACCACCACCACAAATAACACCACCACCCCCACCCCCCCACCACTAAAAACAACCACCCCCTACCAAAACCAACAAAACCCCCACCACTACCAACACCACCACCCCCCCAAACCCCCACCACCACCACCACTACCAAAAACCACCACCCCCCTACCCCACTACCACCAAACCAAACCCCCCAAAACCCAACACCAACCCCCACTAAAAAACTACCAAAAACCACCCCCCAAACCCTACCAACAACCCCCCACCACCACCACTACCAAACCCCCACCACCACCACTAAACCCAAAACCACCACCCCCCACCACCCCCTAAACCAAAACCACCAACCACCACTCCAAAACCACCACTCCACCACCACTACCAACCCCACCACTCCAAACCCCCCCACACAACCCCCCACCAAACCCCTTTGCCCCCCACCACCACCACTACCACCACCACCACCACCACCAAACCCCCACCAAACCCCTACCAAACCAACCACCACCACTACCAACACCACCAAACCCCCCAAACCCCACCAACACCACCACCAAACCCAAAACCAACACCACCACCACACCAAACCACCCCCCACTACCAACACCCCCCAACCCCTACCCAAAACCCCCACCAACACCACAAAAACCCAACCCCAAACCCCCAAACCAAGAACCCCCACCACACCACCCCCAAAACCACCCCCCACCACAAACCCCTACCAATACTACCTCCCCCCTACCAACCCCCACCACCACCCCACTACCCCAAAACCCAAAAAACACCACTACCAACACCACCACCACCACCAACCCTACCAACACCAACCAAACCCCCAACACCCCCCACCCCACCACCAACCCACCAAAACCCCCACTACCCCCAAAACCCCCCCAAACCCCCACCAACACCACCACCACCCAACCCAAAAACCACCACCACCACCAACCCCAACCAAATACCCAAAACCACCCCAACCCCACCACCACCACTACCAACACCACCTCCACCACCACCACCACTACCAACACCCCACCCCCACTACCACCACTAAACCAAAAAACCACCTCCACCACTAAACCCCCACCCCCCAAACCCCCACCACCACCACCACCCCCACCCCCTACCCCCCACCACCACCACTACCAAACAACCCCCACCACCACTACCACCACTACCCAACACCACCTCCCCCCACTACCAAAAAACCACCAACCACCCCCCACCCCACCACCAAACCAAATAACCCCCACCACCCCCCACTACCAAAACCACCTCCACCACAAAACCCAAAACCACCACCCCCACCACCACTAAACCAAACCCCCACCAACCACATCATCAAACCCAAAACCACCACCACTACCAACAAACCAAACCCCACCATAAAAAAAACACCTCCATTAAACCCCCACCACCCCACCACCCAAAACCACCACCCCCTAACCAACACCACCACCCCCCCTACCATCCCACCCCCACCACCACCACCACCACCACTACCCCCCACCACCCCCACTACCCAACACCACCACCCCAAACCAAAAAACCCCCCACCACACCAAAAAACCACCCCCACTACCAAAAAACCACCCGCCAACCCACCAAAAACCAACCCCACAAACCCCAAACCCCCACCCCCCACCACCACCACCACCACCACCCCCACCACTACCCAAAACCACCCCCCCACTACCAAAACCACCCCAACCAAACCCCTACCAAAAACCCCCAACCAAACCAAACCCCTACCAACACTACGAAACCCCCCAAAAACCACTAAACCCCCCCACCACTACCAAAACCACCACCACCACAACCAACACCACCACCACCCCCCAAATAACCCCAAAAAACCCACCACCACCACTTTTAAAACCCCCCCACCACCACCACTACCAACCCCCAACAAAACCAAACCCCTACCAACGGGCCCCTTTCCCCCACTACCAATTCCAAACCCCCACCACTACCACCCACCACTAAACCCAAAACCACCAAACCCCCACCACCACCCACCACCACCGCCACCACCACTACCATCAACCACAAACCCAAAAACCCCCACCCCCACCACCAGTACCAAAAAGCCACCCCCCACCACCAACACCCCCAAATTAAACCCCTACCAACACCCCCCACCACCACCACAACCACCACCCCCACCACCACCACCAAACCACCACCACTACCACCACCAAACCCCCCACTACCAAACCCCCACCAAACCCCCACTAACCCAAAACCACCACTACCAACAAACCCCCACCACTTCCAACACCAACACCCCCCCCACCCACCACCCCCTACCCCCCACCACCACCACCACTAAACCCCCACCAATACCAACACCACCACCCCCACCACTAAAAAACACCACCACCACCACCACTACCAACACCCACCACCACCACCACAAAAAACCACCACTACCAACAACACCAACCCCCCAAACCCCTACCAACACCACCCCCCAACCCAAACCCCCCCAACACCCCACCAACCCCTACCAACACCACCCCCTACCAACAAAACACCAACACCACCACCACTACCCCAAAAACCAAACCCCCCCCAAACACCACCCCCAAACCAAAAACCACCAACACCACCAAAAACCCCCCTACCAACACCACCACCACTACAAACACCAACCCCCACCAAACCCCCACCCCCACCACCACCACCCCCCCCCCCACTACCAGGCCAACCCACCACCACCCAACTACCAACACCAAACCCCCACTACCAAACCCACCACCACCAACTAACCCAACAAACCCCCACCACCACACCAACACCACCCCCCCACCACTACCAACAACCCCCAAACCCCCCCAAAACCAAAAAACAAACCCCCACCACCACCACCCCCACACTAACACCACCACCCCCCACTACTAAACAAACCCCCACCACCACTACCCCAAAACCACCCCCACCACAAACCCCTACCAAAACCACCAACCCCCACCACTACTAACCCATCAACCCACTACCAACACCACCACAACTACCAACACCACCACCACCCACTACTAAACCACCACCACCACCACCACCACCAAAAACACCACCACCACAAACCCAAAACCAACCCCCACCCCCACTACCAAAACCACCACCGCCCCCAAACCCCCACCCCCACCACTCCAACACCCCCACCACTAAACCCCCACTAAACCCCCCCCACCACTAAAACCCAAAAACACCAACAACCCCCCACCAATACAACTACCAACACCACCACCAAAAAACCCCCCCCCCTAAACCCCCCCCACCACCACCACCACTAAACCCCCACCACCACCACCACTACCCCCCCCCCACCACCCCCCACCAAAAACCAACACCCCCCCACCAAACCCCACAAACACCACCACTCCACCACCACTTTCCAACAAACCACCCACCCCCACCACCCACAAACAACACCAAACCCCCACTAAACAACAACCCAAACCCCCACAAACCCCCCCACCACCACCCCACCCCCACCCCCACCACCACCACCCCACTACCAACAAACCCCCACCACCACCACTACCAACAAAAAAAAAACCACCAAAACCAACACCACCACCCAACCCAACACCACCACCCCCTACCAACCCCCACCCCACTACCAAAACCCCCACCAACCCCCTAACCAACACCCCCAAACCCCTACCAAGAAAAACCCCCCACATCCACCAACACCACCCCCCCCAGGGACCACAAACCCAAAACTACCCCCACTACCAACACCACCACCAAACCCCCAAAACCAAACCAACCCCCACAATCAACCCCAAAAAACACCACCAAAACCCCCACCAACACTACCAACACCCCCCCACCAAAAACCACCACCACCACCAAAAACCACCACCACCACCAAACCAAAACCACCAAACCCCCACCAACCCACCAACCCCCACCAACAAACCCCCACCACCACCAACACAACCACTACCAACACCAACCCACCAACACCACCACCACCACTACCAACCCCCACCTCCACCCCCACCACCAAATAAACCCAAAACCACCACCAAACCCCAAACCCCCACTAAAACCCAAAAACCCCCCCCCACCACTACCCCCCACCCCCCACCACCACCCCACCCCCACCACCACAAACCCCCACCCCCCACCACACCACAAAAACCCCCACCACCACTACCACCCTACCAACACCACCCCACCACCAAACCCCCAAACCAAACCCCCACCCCCCACCACCCCCACTTAAACCCCCCCACCACCACCCTACCAACACCACCCCCCCACCCCTACCAAACCAAAACCCACCAACCCCCCCACCACTCCCAAAAACCCCCCCACTTTCCAACCCCCACCACCACTTCCAACACCAACCCCCCCACCACCACCCACTACCAAACCCCCCACCACCCCCCACTACCCCCAACCAAATACCAAAACCACCACCACCCCCCCTTTCCCAACACCAAACCACCACCCCACAAACCCAAAAACCACCACCACCAAACCAAATACCAAAACCAAACCACTACCAACAACACCAAACCCCCACCACCCACCAAAAAACCACCACCACTACCCAAAAACCCCCCCACCACCACTACCAACACCACCCTACCAACAACACTACCAACAAACCAAACCCCACAAACCAAAACCACCACCACCAGCACCACCCCCACTTTCCAAAAACCAAACCCAAAACCACCAACACCACTACCAACACCCCCACCAACTAACCCAAAAAACCACCCCACCAAACCCCCACCAAACCCCCACCACCACCACCCCCACCACTTTCCAGCACCAAACCCCCCACCAATACCAAACCCCCACCACCACTACCAACAAACCACCAACCACTACCAACACCACCACCACCACTCCAACACCACCACCCCACTACCAACCCCACCACCACCACAAAAAACCACCACCCCCAAACCCCCACAACTACTAACACCCCCACCACCACTACTAACCCCCACCCCACCACAAACCCAAAAACCCCACCATCCCACAAACCCCAACCCCCCACCCCCCACCACCACCCCTACAAAAACCACCCCCACCACTTTCCAACACCACCCCCAACACCAACACCACCACCACCACAAATAACACCACCACCACCAAACCCCCACCACTACCAAACACCCCCACCCTACCAACACCAACACCACCACCACTACCCCAAAACCACCAAACCGGCCCCCCAACCCCCACCACCACCACTTTCCAACACCACCCCCCACTACCACCACTACCACCACCACCACTACCAACAACACCCAAAACCACCACCACACAAATAAACCCAAAACCACCACCACCAAACCCCCACACCAACACCCCCAAACCCCCCACCCCCTACCACCACCCCACCACCAACTACCAACCCCCAAACCCCCCCACCACCAAAACCAACACCCCACCACCACTACCCAAAAACCACCACTCCACCACCACCCACCAAAAACCACCAAATTTCCCCCACCACTACAACACCCCCCCACCACTAGCCAACACCAACCCCCCCCCACCCACCACCACCACCACCACCCCCCCACCACCACCACCACCACCCCCTAAACCAACACCCCCAAACCCCCACCACACCTCCAAACCACCACCACCAATACCAAAAACCACCAAACCCCTACCAACACCACCACCAAATACCAACACCACCACCACTAACCAACACCGGGCCAAAACCAAAAACCACTACCAACACCACCACCCCCTCCCCAAAAAACCCCCCAATCCACCAACAAACCCAAACCCCCCCCAGCACCCCCTACCAATTTCAAACCTTTTCCCCCACCAAAAACCACCACCACCACCCCTACCAACACCACAATCACCACTACCAAACCCAAAAACCCCCACCCAAAACTACCAACACCCCCACCACCCCCCAACCCCCACCACCCCAACACCAAAACCAAACCAAAACCCCCACTAACCCAAAACCCCCACCACCACCAACACCACCCCCACCACCCAACCACCACCACCACCAACACAACCACTACCAAAAACCACCCCAACCCAAAACCCCCAAACCCCCATAAAAACAAACCCCCGCCACCACCACCACCACTACCAAAAACCACCACCACCACAAACCAAACCCCTACCAACACCCCAAACCCCCCCACAAACCCCCACCAAACCCCCCACCACCCCCACCACCACCCCCACCACTAAACCAACCCCCCACCACCACTAACCAAAACCCCCCACCACCACAAACCCCCACTACCAACACCACCTCCACCACTACCCACCCCCACCCCCACCACCACCACCAACCCCTACCCCACCACCCCCACCACCAACCCCCCCTCCACCCCTACCAACAAACCCCCAAACCACCACCACCACCCCCCACTCCCCAAAACCCCCCCCCAAACATCCCCCAACACCACCCCACCACTACCAACCCCCCAAAACCACTAACAACCCCCCCAAAAAACCACCACCCCCACTACCAACACCACCCCCACTACCAAAAAACCACCCCCCACCCCTAAACCCTCACCCCCCCCACCAAACCACCACCACCACCACCCCTACCAAAAACCACCCCCACTACCCAAAAACCCCCACACCCCCAAACCCAAAACCAAACCCCCCCAAACCCCCCCCCACCAGCACCACCAACCCCCAACCCCCCACAAACAAACCCCCACCCCCCCCCCCCACCACCACCCCCCCCACCCCAAAACCCCAACCCCCACCACTACCAACACCACCAACAAACCCCCACAACCAACACCCCCAACCCCCCCACCACTACCAAAACTAAAGACCCCCAACACCCCTACCCTCCACCACCCCCTACCAACACCAAACCCCCCCCACTACCAACACCAACCCCCACCACTACCAACCACCCCCACCACCACTACCAACCACCAAACCACCACTCCCACCCAAAACCAAAAACCACCAAATACCAACGCCACCTCCCCCACTAAACCAAATTTCCAAAACCAAACCCCCACTAAACCCCCCCCACTACCAACACCACCACCACCACCCCCCACGGGCCACCCCCGCCACCCACCACTAACCAAACACCACCACAACCAACAACCCCCACCCCCCCACCACCATACCAATGCCACCCCCACCACCAACACCCCCCACTACCACTAAACCCAACCCACCACCCCCCACCCCCTACCCCACCACCACCACCACCACCACTACCACCACCACTACCAACCCCCACCACCACTTTCCACCCACCACCACCACTACCCCAAAACCACCCCCAAACCCAAAACCAACCCCCCACAACCAACCCAACAAACCCCCCACCACCACCACACCAAACCCCCACCCCCCACCAACTTTCCCCACCACTACCAACACAAACCCCCACCCCCCCACTACCAACCCCCACCACCACCACCACCAAACCAAAACCCCCACCACCACCACTACCAACCCACCACTACCCAAAAACACCAAACCCCCCCCACTACCAAAAACCAAACCCCCCACTACCAACAACACCACCACCACCACTACCAACACCACCACTAACCAACAACACTACCAAAACCACCACCACAACCAACACCACCACCACCCGCAAACCCCCCCCACAAACCAAAAACCACCAACAAAACCCCCAACACCACTAAACCCAAAACCAAACCCCCCCCCTACCAACAAACCCCCACCACCCCCCCACCACCACCACCACCACCACCACCACCACCACTACCTAAAACAACCCCCACCCCCACCACCACCAAAATACAACACCACCTCCACCACCCCTAAAACCAAAAACCACCACACCAACCCCCCAACCACCGGGACCACCCCCCACTACCAACCCCCACCAACCCACCAACACCACCACCACTAAACCCAAAACCCCCCACCACCCCCAAAAACCACTACCCACAACACCAACCCCCACCACCACTCCCACAAAAAACCCCACCCCAAAACCCCCACTACCTACAAACCCCCCCCAAAACCCCCCCACCACTTCCTACAACACCACCACCCCCACCACCACCCCCCCAAACCCCCCAAACCCCAAACCAACACCACCCGGGCCCCTACCCCAAAACCACCACCACCACCACTAAACCCACAAAAACCACCCAAAAAACTACCAACACCACCACCACCACCCCCCCTACCAACACCAACCCCCACCAAAACCCCCACCCCAAAACCACCAAATACCTACAACACCACCCCAAACCCCAAATACCAACCAAACCCCCACCACCCACCAACACCACCACCACCACCACACCTACAACAAACCCCCAACACAAACCCAAAACCCCCCTAACCACCCCCACAAACCTTTCAAACCACCCCCACCACCACCACCACCACCCCCACCACCCTCCCAAAAACCCCCCGCCACACCAAACAACCCCCACCCCCACCTACAACACCACCACCCCTACCAACCCCAAACCCCCCACCACCCCCACCCCACCAAATCCAACCCCCACCACCACCACCACCAGCACCAACCCCCTACCTACAAAAACCACCCCCCACCACAAACCCCAAAAAACCAACACCCCACCACCCCCACACCACAACACCACCCAACCACTACCAACACCACCACCACCCCACCACCAAACCAGCACCACCACTACCTACAAAAACCACCACCACACCCCACCAACACAACCACCCACCCCCCCCACCTACAACACCCCCCCACCAACACCAACACCACCACACCACAACACCACCACCACCCCCACACACACCACCACTACCTACAACCACCAACCACCACTACCAACACCACCAACACCCACACCACCAACACCACCACCACCACCCCCAAACCACACCCCCACTACCTCCCACACCACCACCACTACCAACAACCACCACCACCACCACCACTACCTACAACACCACCACCACCCCAAACCCACCACCAACACCACCACCACCTCCAACAACACCCCCACCACTACCAACAACCACCACCACCATTTACCTACAACCCCACCACCCCCTAGCACAACCCACCAACCCCCCACCCAACCAACCACCACCCAGCCCCCACCACTACCTACAACACCACCCACCACCAACCCCAAACCCACCACAACCACCCCCACCACCACCACCAACACCCCAACACCACCACCAACACCACCAACACCACCACCACCACCACAAAACCACCACCACCACCACACCACCACTACCTAAAAACCCACCCCCAACCACCACCAACACCACCATCCCCACCAACACCCCACCACCACCACCACCCACCCCCACCACCACCACTACCTACAACCCCCACCACCACTACCAACAACCCACCACCACCACCACCACCAGCACCACCACACCACAACCCCACCACCCCCACCAACACCACCAAACACCCCAAACCAAAAAAAAAACCACCACCACCCCCAAACCACACCAACCACCACCACCACCACCACCAACCACAACCTACAACACCACCACAACCTACAACCCACCACCACCCACCAACACCAACACCACACCAAACCCCCACCACCACCCACAAACCTACAACCCCCACCACCACTACCAAAAACCCCCACCACCACCACCACCAGCCACCCTACCACACCCCACCACCCCCTACAACCCACCAACCACCCCCAAACACCACACACCCCCAAACCCCCACCACAACCCACCCCCAAACCCCAAACCCCACCCCCACCACCACCACTACCTACAACCACCACCACCACTACCAAAAACCACCACCACTACCAACACCACCACCAACCACCACACCTACAAACAACCCCAAACACCACCAGCCCCAAACCCACCACCCCCACCACTACCTACAACAACCACCACCACCACAAACCAAACACCACCAACTACCAACCACCACCAAAAACCACCCCCACCACCCCCACCACCACACCACCACACCAAAACACCAACACCACCACCCACCACCACATACCAACACCACCACCACCACCCCCACTAAAACCAACACCACCACCACCACCACACTCCTAAAAACACCAAACCAAACACCACCACTACCAACACCACCACCCCCACCACTACCTACAAACCCACCAAACCAATACCCCCAACCCCAAACCACCCCACCACTACCTACAACACCACCAACACCACCCTACCAACCCCCCAAACACCACCACCACTACCTACAACACCACCAACACCACCACCAACACCACCACCACCACTACCTACAACACCACCAAACCACCACTACCAACACCACCACCACCACCACTACCTACAACACCACCAACACCACCACTACCAAAAACCCCCACCACCACCACTACCTACAACACCACCACCACCACCCCAAACCCACCACTACCTACAACCCCCAAACCCACCACCAAAAACCACCACCCCCCTACCTACAACAAACCACCAACACCACCACCCTACCTACAACACCACCACCACTACCTACAACACCACCACCACCAACACCACCACCACACCTACAAAAACCACCACCCACCAACACCACCACCACTACCTACAAACACCACCACCACCCCACTACCTACAACACCACCCCCAAACTACCTACAACACCACCACCCCAAACACCAAAAAATTAAACACATTAATAACACCACTCCCTCTCACCCAAACCACTCCTTCCTCCCCCCCCTACTACCACCCACCTCTCTCCTTTTCTCCATTCCTCTCTCCCTTTTCCTCTCTCCTCTCCATCTCCTCTTTTCTTCCTCTCTCCTCCCTCTCCCCTCTCCCTCTCTCTCCTCTCCTCCCTCCCCTCTCTCTCTCTCTCTCTCTCATCTTTGCACCAGGTCAGCCTGACGGCTGGACCCTGAGACTTATCTCAACTTTAAGATCATAAGAAATTTACGTTGATTGTTTTATGAGAAGGACAATGTTGGTGTATAGCTGTTAGGTATCTTTATTGTTGACTGAAGCCTGCCTTGTATGGACCAGTAAGCCTTCTGCAGTGTTCCTCCACTCTTATGTTAAATGTATCAGTCAAATACCAAGGCTGAGGGACTGATCTCCTTGTCTCTGGTATGTAATTATACAGTCTTCCCATTATGTCCTTCAATTTGTACTGATGAAGTCACTGGATGGTCACTAAATGTTGTACGTGTGTCGAGTTATACACTGACAGTGTATTCAGTCCCTCTGTCTGGTCAGTCCCTCAGCCTGGTCAGTCCCTCAGGCTGGTCAGTTCCTCTGCCTGGTCAGTTCCTCAGTCTGATCAGCCTCTCAGTCTGGTCAGTCCCTCAGTCTGGTGAGTCCCTCAGTCTGGTCAGTCCCTCAGCCTGGTCAGTCCCTCAGCCTGGTCAGTCCCTCAGTCTGGCCAGTCCCTCAGTCTGGTCAGCCTCTCAGTCTTGTCAGTCCCTCAGTCTTGTCAGTCCCTCAGTCTTGTCAGTCCCTCAGTCTTGTCAGTTCCTCAGTCTGATCAGCCTCTCAGTCTGGTCAGTCCCTCGGTCTGGTCCGTCCGTCAGTCTGGTCAGTCCCTCAGCCTGGTGAGCACTAAACCCATAGGGATTATGCAGCGCCTGTGGGGGATGAAAGGTATTCAAGCTCAGTTAAGGAAACTGGAGCACAGATCCAATTCCTTAGATCAAGAGCCTCTCACCAGCGTCAAGGAACCTCCCTTGAGTGGGTTAGGTTTGCCAACAGTCTGTGTGTTGCAGCAGTTATTTGGTTAATGTGCGTCTCAGGAGATGTGTTCGGTATGATGCTCACCCCAAGATCCTTTTTCTCGAGCGAGTTTTGCAGCCTTTGACTTCTAAGGGTGTACTCCGTCTGCGGTCTTCTTTGACTTTCCCCAAGCTTCAGAACTTTGTACTTGGTGGGATTAAACTCCAGAGGCCATTTGTCGGAGCAGGCTGGTTCAGCCCGTCCAGATTCCCTTGTAGTCTTACCTGATCCTCGTCCACTTGTATTTCCTCATTAGTTTCACATCTGGAAATAGGGACATCTCTTACTCTATACCTTCCGTCATGTTATTTATATATACAAGAAACAGCACCGGACCTAGGAGTGACCCTTGTGGAACCTCGCTCGTCACAGGCGCCCACTCCGATATCTCGTCTATTACCATCACTCGTTGTTTCCTTTCTGTCAGGTATTCTCTGATCCATTGCAATGCTTTTCCTGGCTCCTCCTCCAGCTTTTGTAGCAGCCTCTTGTGTGGTACTGTGGGTCATGGCGTGCACAGGAGAGGGGGTGCGCAAGGAAGGAGTGAGGGCGTGCTAGGGGGAGCAGCAAGGGCGGGGTGAGGGCGTGCTAGGGGGAGCAGCAAGGGTGGGGTGAGGGCGTATAACACTGCTGGAACTGTGATGAGTCACTGGCATCACCTTACCTGGGTTCACACTTGAACACTTCGTATTAAACGAAATTTGTTACACTCGCAGTGTGCAGCTACCCTATATTAGACGTTGTCTGCTGCCACAACACCTGTTACACTACCTGAGGTATGTGTTGCCACAACACCTGTTACACTACCTGAGGTATGTGTTGCCACAACACCTGTTACACTACCTGAGGTATGTGTTGCCACAACACCTGTTACACTACCTGAGGTATGTGTTGCTACAACACCAGTTACACTACCTGAGGTATGTGTTGCTGCAACACCTGTTACACTACCTGAGGTATGTGTTGCTACAACACCAGTTACACTACCTGAGGTATGTGTTACTGCAACACCTGTTACACTACCTGAGGTATGTGTTGCCACAACACCAGTTACACTACCTGAGGTATGTGTTGCTGCAACACCTGTTACACTACCTGAGGTATGTGTTGCTGCAACACCTGTTACACTACCTGAGGTATGTGTTGCTACAACACCAGTTACACTACCTGAGGTATGTGTTACTGCAACACCTGTTACACTACCTGAGGTATGTGTTGCCACAACACCAGTTACACTACCTGAGGTATGTGTTGCCACAACACCAGTTACACTACCTGAGGTATGTGTTGCCACAACACCTGTTACACTACCTGAGGTATGTGTTGCCACAACACCAGTTACACTACCTGAGGTATGTGTTGCCACAACACCTGTTACACTACCTGAGGTATGTGTTGCCACAACACCAGTTACACTACCTGAGGTATGTGTTGCTGCAACACCTGTTACACTACCTGAGGTATGTGTTGCTGCAACACCTGTTACACTACCTGAGGTATGTGTTGCTACAACACCAGTTACACTACCTGAGGTATGTGTTACTGCAACACCTGTTACACTACCTGAGGTATGTGTTGCCACAACACCAGTTACACTACCTGAGGTATGTGTTGCCACAACACCAGTTACACTACCTGAGGTATGTGTTGCCACAACACCTGTTACACTACCTGAGGTATGTGTTGCCACAACACCAGTTACACTACCTGAGGTATGTGTTGCCACAACACCTGTTACACTACCTGAGGTATGTGTTGCCACAACACCAGTTACAACACCAGTTTAATTAAATCATTCCTCCATATAATCAACATTGTAATTTTGACTAAATTCATGACTTTAACGCCAACTCATTACAACTGTAACCAGATCCAGAACTTGTAAATAGTAGTGTAACTTAGGCAGCATTACGTGGGTATCCAATCCCTGGACACATTATGTGCCTCTGTAATGTTGAGCTACAGTCCCTGGACACATTATGTACCTCTGTAATGTTGAGGTACAGTCCCTGGACCCATTATGTGCCTCTAATGTTGAGCTACAGTCCCTGGACCCATTATGTGCCTCTGTAATGTTGAGCTACAGTCCCTGGACACATTATGTGCCTCTGTAATGTTGAGGTACAGTCCCTGGACCCATTATGTACCTCTGTAATGTTGAGGTACAGTCCCTGGACCCATTATGTACTCTGTAATGTTGAGGTACAGTCCCTGGACCCATTATGTACCTCTGTAATGTTGAGGTACAGTCCCTGGACCCATTATGTACCTCTGTAATGTTGAGGTACAGTCCCTGGACCCATTATGTACCTCTGTATTACAACCCAGGATTCCAAATGGCCTGTTACCCCGGGTGTAATGGGAGCAAATAAACACAGTAGAAAAAGTTTAGACTTATATTATCCTTCACCAATTTATAACAGCAATATGTACACTATGTACAGTGATAAGCATAGTGCACTCCGCGGTAAGCAAAGCAGAAATAGAAGCCACAAGATAGCAGACCGTGCTTCAACTAGCTCTAGAATGGGAATGACAAGGGCAGACAGGAGAGCGGTACCCACATAACCTCTGCGATTGCCAAAACCATCTTCTTATTGGCTAGAACCTGGTCACTAGTTGAACGACGGGGCCCCATCATCAACTCTTAGCAACCTGGTTCACTGGTTGGGGGAGATAGCCTGTAAATGAGGGTGTGTACATGCGCCGAATAAAGGTTACGTACTCTTTGCATGCCACACCCCCACCCCGAGAAGGCTCAGGATTAGGCTGCCACCTCCCAGTGGTAACCGTGCCGCCATGGCACAAAATAATGGGACCGCCTTTCCTCTCCACCATCCAACTCTTAGAGCTCAGCTTTTCTCGTGACCAAAAGCCAAACCCTAAACTTAGAGTGAGACAGCAGTCAGACAGGCTAGCATAGGTCCAAGATACAGGCGGACGGTAGCCCGCATCCCCTCACTAAAAAAAAACGCACACCAGGGGATAAAAAAAAAAGAGCATGAAAAGGGATTACCACAAATAACATCCTAACCTAAATAAAATATTATACTCTAGATAAAGAGTCTGCCAACATATTTTCTTTGCCGGCAATATATTTA
Source organism: Cherax quadricarinatus (assembly GCF_026875155.1). NCBI lineage: Eukaryota > Metazoa > Arthropoda > Malacostraca > Decapoda > Parastacidae > Cherax > Cherax quadricarinatus. Next base: position 23,110,864 of record NC_069489.1, on the reverse strand, counting down.
ATGGAAATATTATATGGTTGCAGCCTTAGCGTCCAGCGCATAAGCCTTGTGTTGTTGTTCTTCATGGCTTGGAGATATACTAGAGGATTGTGATCACTGTAGACTGACCACCTGCGATGTCTGGCCCACATAAACATCGAAATGCTCCAAAGCCAGTATCAGCGCGAGGGCTTCTTTTTCAATGGTAGAGTAAGCCCTCTGATGTGGCTGGAACTTGGCTGAAAAGTATGCTACAGGCTGCAACTCCTTGTTCCCGATTTGTAATAGTACTGCCCCAACCCCAGACTCACAAGCATCAACCTGTAATGAAAAAGGTTTGGAGAAGTCTGGAGACAAGAGAATGGGTGCAGTACACAATAATCTTTTTGCTTTATTAAAAGCAGTGTTACAGTCTGAGGTCCAATTAAAGGGAACTTTGTAACTGGTAAGAGAGGTAAGAGGGGCTACAATATCTGAGAAATTCTTACAGAATCTTCTGTAAAATCCTATCATGCCTAGGAAACGTTGAAGAGATTTCCTATCATGAGGAACTGGATAATCTTTAATAGAAAGAACTTTAGCAAGTTTAGGAGCAACTTTACCACTACCTACTTCATGGCCTAGAAAAGTGACAGTGGCCTGGCCAAAGGAAGATTTAGATAAATTAACTGTTAAATGGGAACTCTTAAAGGTCTCAAACAGAGCCTTAAGTCTAAGTAGGTGTTGATCCCAAGTATCAGACACCACAACAATATCATCTAGGTACGCTGCCGTGCCTTCAAGTCCTTTAATAGCCTGATGGATAAGTTTCTGGAATGAAGAGGGGGAATTTTTCATTCCGAAGGGGGTAACTGTGTATTGATAATGACCTCCTGGAATTACGAAGGCAGAGATTTCCTTCGCCTTATCTGTCAAAGGTACCTGATAGTAGCCTTTAAGGAGATCTAATTTGGACACAAAAGTAGCCTTACCCACAAAGTCAATTATGTCATCCAGACGAGGAAGAGGGTAAGCATCTGTAATTGTGACCTCGTTCACTTTACGGTAGTCTGTACACATACGAAACCCTCCATCAGCCTTCTTCACAAGGATGCATGGTGAAGCCCATGGACTAGATGACTCCTCCACTAAACCATGCTTTAACAAAAATTCTACTTCCTGCTGAAGCAGCCTTTGCTTTTCAGGATTAGCTCTGTAGGGGGAGAGTTTAATTGGTTTAGAGTTTCCCACATCTACATCATGGTAACCTAACGTACATTTTTTCGGCACATCCGAAAAAATATTAGGATATGACTGTAGAAGCTCAGTTAAATTTGTTGCTTGCATTTCAGATAATCCCTCCATTAAAGGGCTAGGATCCTTGAGGAGGACAGAATTTGAAAGTTTAATATTAATTTCAGAGATAGAGTGCAAAGAGTCAGAGTTGTCCTCAGAGGTAGAGGACAGAGTCATTACTGGGACTTTATCTGGTGTATGGAAAGCCTTTATTTGATTAATGTGGTAAGTTTTTGTTTTTGAGGTCTTATCAATGGGAGCTACCACATAATTTACATCAGATAATCTACTTACAATCTGCATAGGTCCCGTAAATCTAGCTTTCAAGGTGTGGCCAGGTATAGGTTCCTGCACCAACACCTTGTCTCCTGGATGGAAGGAGCGGAATTGTGCACTTCTGTCATACCTCTGTTTCATCTTACTTTGAGCTGTCTTTAGGTTAGCCTTGGCTAACTGACGTGCCACCTGCAACCTTGAAGACGGGTTGTAGAGTGTTGAGCTAACGTCTTCTCCCATCCATCCTTCTTTGAGCACCCGAAGAGGACCTCGTACATTGTGCCCAAAGATCAGCTCAAAAGGACTATACCCTGTAGACTCTTGCACCGTTTCTCGTACTGAGAACAGCAACAAAGGTAGTGATTCATCCCAGTCTGTAGGAAAGTGCATGCAAAAACTTCTCATCATTGTTTTTAATGTCTGGTGGAATCTTTCCAAGGCGCCTTGGGACTGAGGATGATAGGCAGTGGATAAGTTGTGGATTATCCCTAACCTAGTTAATACTTCCCTAAATGCTTTGGCAGTGAAGTTAGTACCTTGATCACTTTGAATAGTTTTAGGAATGCCAAAACAAGAAATGAATTTTGTTAAAGCTTTGAGAATAGCTTTAGTATTAATACTACTCATGGGAATTGCTTCAGGATATCTGGTTACTTTATCCATAATCGTAAATAAATATTGATTTCCAGACTTTGACCTAGGTAGTGGACCTACACAATCTATAATTAAATCTGCAAAAGGTTCTCCATCAGCAGGTATAGGTTGGAGAGGTGCAGGTTTAATGGAATGTCCAGGTTTTCCAACTTACTGGCATTCTCGGCAACACCTAATATGATTCTTCACATCTTTCTTTAATTTTGGCCAATAAAATTCTTTTGTGATTCTATACAAGGTTTTTGTAATTCCTAAGTGACCTCCTAATGACGTATTATGAGCTATATTTAATATTTGAGGTCTATACTTTGTTGGAACCACTAACCTGTCATACAATTGCCGGCCCTCTATCTCCTTACCAGTCTCAGTGCAGATCAAATAATCGTTTTTAGCTTCATACTTGACCGGATGACCCAAAGAGGATTTACCCATGGCTGCCTCAAAAGCGAATTTTAAAGAAGGGTCCTTTCGTTGTTCCTCCCGGAAGGACAGTCCCTCGGGCATGGAAACAGAGACATCTGGCAATCCTGCAACCTGGGAATAGGAAGGCTTGATCGGGGTCTGTTCACTTGATTTACGAGGCTCCGGCCGGTGTGCCTCATAAAACAACGTGGCTATTCCGAGATCGGAGTCGTCCAAGGATAGGTCAACATTCTCTCCAGACAACCCTTGGGATGTTGCCCGAGTTATGGCCAACACCGGAGAAGAATTAATCATTATAGGTTCAGGACACGAACTAACAGTAGTAATGTTATTACCCAGTAATAACATTGCATCTTTCATGGGGAATCCTTTTGAGACACCTACAGTCAAGTACCCAGTGTAATATTTGCACTGTACATAAATTTTATGCAAAGGAACAGAATATATAGCTCCTCCAAATGCTTCCAATAAACAGAGGAATTCAAAGAAGTATTCTCTGAAAGGGGTAATATTCCCTCTCTTACAAGTGAGCAATATGCTCCAGTATCTCTAAAGGTCTTTACTTTAGTTGTTTCTGAGTTTTCCTGAAGGGAAATAAGACTTTTGCAATAATAAGGGGCCATACCTTTTTCTACTTCTCTAGGGGACATGTTACTAGGGATATTAGAGATTTTCCCAATGGGTTGGGGTTTATGGGGGCAGTTGGGACTGATGTGACCTACTTTATTGCACCTGAAGCAGACGACAGGCTTGCCCTTTACTCCCTGTTGACGTTGCAAATGGTGTCGTTCTGGCTGGTGTCTCTCTGGATACTGTCGAGATGCACCATGAGTAGTTTGCCTCTCCGCAGGTGGACCATATGTTGAGAAGCGTGGCTCACCAGGTGACTTGGTTGGCTGACGTAGACGTTCTCCCTCCGGCTGGCACTTCATTCTCCAAGGTTGACGATCTCTGCTCATGCCAGGCTGTTGAAAAGAGAGACGGGACCGCTCGGACAAGGAGCGGTTAGTTTCGAAGGTATCAGCCAACCTGGCTGCCTCCAATGCAGTGGTTAAGTCACGATCCTGCAGAAAGACTCGAACCTCTGGTCCCACAGACTCCAGCAGGTTATCAATCAGAATAAGCTGCACCAGCTCCTCAAAGGTAGAGACACCACTTGCTTTATACCTGCTGGTAAAAGCTTTGGTTTGCTTTCTCACAAAGTCGACTAGGGATTGACCAAGCTGTCGTCTGCCCAATTTAAAACTCTTGCGGTATTTGGCTGGGATACACGTATATGCTCCCAACACTGTGGTCTTCACTACTTGATAATCAGAAAATTCAACGTCTTTTAATACTGACGTGAATTCTTGTGCCTTACCCAATAATGCTGTATGAACCAACGATGCCCAATGCTGTTCCGGCCACCTCAAGGCTCGAGCCTGTTTTCGAAGCTTTCGAAAAATTGCTCTGGTTCGGCCTCATTGAAGCGGGGAACAAACTGTACTGCTTTCTGTAAACTAAAATTATTTACAGAATGCTAAAACTGCCTCCTTTCTCTTTCCCTATCAAATTCTTCCCTTGCGAATGCTCTCTGTTCCCTAGTTTGCTCAAGATTGATTTTTGCCAGCTCAAGTGCCAACGACGCTGATTCACCTTGAGACAACCCAGCTGCACTATACTGATCATTTTGCTCCGTAGGAGTATCATCTTCCTCCTGCGAGAACATAGTAGTTTTTGCCCTAGCTCCCGTAGAGGGAGGAGTCTGATGTGCCATCTCTTCTTCTATAAGTTTGTCAGCAATCAGTGAACGCAGTTGCGCAGCTGTGAGAGTGCGTTTGTATGTAATGCCAATGGCACGAGCAATTTGCCAACAACGCTGAAGGGACAATTTAGGTAGGTTATGCAAAGTATATGCCGACACCAGACGTCTGACTCGTCTAGGTGGCATAAGTTATTCGCTATGCACAGTACGATTGCAGAATACCCCAACGTAACACGTTAATTTTCAGAACACGCTTAGGTATGCACAGTACGACTGCAGAATATGCATACAAGCAAAGCCGACTGCAAAATTCTCCACACCGAACAGGCTAGTAACAACTGACACGCAAAATTTGTAAAGCAATGCCAGACAGCTACACTGTTCTAGAAGATTGACCGTAGCGAAGCGAGCACACCGAACAAGCTAGTAGCGAGCTGTTGAACGATCACACAATAGCAAGGCTGACCATAACAGTAACTGACACGCAAAATTTGTAAAGCAATGCCAGACAGCTACACTGTTCTAGAAGATTGACCGTAGCGAAGCGAGCACACCGAACAAGCTAGTAGCGAGCTGTTGAACGATCACACAATAGCAAGGCTGACCATAACAGTAACTGACACGCAAAATTTGTAAAGCAATGCCAGACAGCAAGCTGCACAATGTTCCTGCTACGAGCTTCACCCTAAACTCAACCGTTTCTCTAAGTCCAGCTCCAGCTCTCGGACAGGCTACCCATATTACAACCCAGGATTCCAAATGGCCTGTTACCCCGGGTGTAATGGGAGCAAATAAACACAGTAGAAAAAGTTTAGACTTATATTATCCTTCACCAATTTATAACAGCAATATGTACAGTGATAAGTATAGTGCACTCCACGGTAAGCAAAGCAGAAATAGAAGCCACAAGATAGCAGACCGTGCTTCAACCAGCTCTAGAATGGGAATGACAAGGGCAGACAGGAGAGCGGTACCCACATAACCTCTGCGATTGCCAAAACCATCTTCTTATTGGCTAGAACCTGGTCACTAGTTGAACGACGGGGCCCCATCATCAACTCTTAGCAACCTGGTTCGCTGGTTGGGGGAGACAGCCTGTAAATGAGGGTGTGTACATGCGCCGAATAAAGGTTACGTACTCTTTGCATGCCACACTCTGTAATGTTGAGGTACAGTCCCTGGACCCATTATGTGCCTCTGTAATGTTGAGGTACAGTCCCTGGACCCATTATGTGCCTCTGTAATGTTGAGGTACAGTCCCTGGACCCATTATGTGCCTCTGTAATGTTGAGGTACAGTCCCTGGACCTATTATGTGCCTCTGTAATGTTGAGGTACAGTCCCTGGACCCATTATGTACCTGTAATGTTGAGGTACAGTCCTTGGACCCATTATGTGCCTCTGTAATGTTGAGGTACAGTCCCTGGACCCATTATGTGTCTCTGTAATGTTGAGGTACAGTCCCTGGACCTATTATGTGCCTCTGTAATGTTGAGGTACAGTCCCTGGACCCATTATGTACCTCTAATGTTGAGGTACAGTCCTTGGACCCATTATGTGCCTCTGTAATGTTGAGGTACAGTCCCTGGACCCATTATGTACCTCTAATGTTGAGGTACAGTCCTTGGACCCATTATGTGCCTCTGTAATGTTGAGGTACAGTCCCTGGACCCATTATGTACCTATAATGTTGAGGTATAGTCCTTGGACCCATTATGTGCCTCTGTAATGTTGAGGTACAGTCCCTGGACCCATTATGTACCTCTGTAATCATCTGAGTACCTCGCCCAGGATGGGTATGATGGGGTACATAATGAAGATGTTATGGTACAATAAGTCCTGTCAATAATGGTATTATAGTGTTGTGTGCTCACCTCGTCTTTCAAGGCACCAGGAATATCACACCTGGGAAAAAAATGCTTAGATTTTTTTTACCTGTAGAGAGTTGCGGAGGTGAACGCCCCCGCGGGCCGGTCTGTGACCAGGCCTCGTGGTGGGCGCCCCCGCGGGCCGGTCTGTGACCAGGCCTCGTGGTGGGCGCCCCCGCGGGCCGGTCTGTGACCAGGCCTCATGGTGGGTCAGGGCCTGCTGGTATAGAATTATTAAAGCATTTAAATTGTAGGGAATGTTTTATAGAGTAAGTGTGAGCGTTAGTTGCCAGTTATCAAAAGCACTTGTCGATAGACACTTGGCCTGTAGCATGTGTGTGTACTCACATAATTGTGGGTGCAGGGGTCGAGTCCTAAGTCGTGGTTGTGGCTCGTGTGTGTGTGTGTGTGTTATTTACCAGCTGTGTGTGTGTGTGTGTGTGTTATTTACCAGCTGTGTGTGTGTGTGTTATTTACCAGCTGTGTGTGTGTGTGTTATTTACCAGCTGTGTGTGTGTGTGTGTGTGTGTGTGTGTGTGTGTGTGTGTGTGTGTGTGTGTGTGTGTTACCAGTTGTGTATGTATACTCGCCTAGTTGTACTCACCTACTTGTGGTTGCAGGGGTCGATTCACAGCTCCAGGCCCCGCCTCTTCACAGGCCGCTACTGGGTCACTCTTCCCGCTCCATGAGCTGTATTATACCTCTGCTTAAAGCTATGTATGGATCCTGCCTCCACTACATCACTTCCCAAACTATTCCACTTACTGACTACTCTGTGACTGAAGAAATACTTCCTAACATCCCTGTGATTCATCTGTGTCTTCAACTTCCAACTGTGTCCCCTTGTTACTGTGTCCAATCTCTGGAACATTCTGTCTCTGTGCTCCTTGTCAATTCTTCTCAGTATTTTATATGTCGTTATCATATCCCCCCTCTCTCTCCTGTCCTCCAGTGTCGTCAGGTTGATTTCCCTTAACCTCTCCTCGTAGGAAATACCTCTTAGCTCTGGGACTAGTCTTGTTGCAAACCTTTGCACTTTCTCTAGTTTCTTCACGTGCTTGGCTAGGTGTGGGTTCCAAACTGGTGCCGCATACTCCAATATGGGCCTAACGTACACGGTGTACAGGGTCCTGAATGATTCCTTATTAAGATGTCGGAATGCTGTTCTGAAGTTTGCTAGGCGCCCATATGCTGCAGCAGTTATTTGGTTGATGTGCGCTTCAGGAGATGTGCTCGGTGTTATACTCACCCCAAGATCTTTTTCCTTGAGTGAGGTGTGTAGTTTCTGGCCCCCTAGACTGTACTCCATCTGCAGTCTTCTTTGCCCTTCCCCAATCTTCATAACTTTGGACTTGGTGGGGTTGAGCTCCAGGAGTCAGTTCCTGGACCAGGCCTGGAGCTTGTCCAGATCCCTTTGTAGTTCTGCCTGGTCCTCTTCCAATTTAATTCTTCTCATCAACTCCACGTCATCTACAAACAGGGACACCTCAGAGTCTATTCCTTCCGTCATGTCGTTCACAAATACCAGAAACAGCACTGGTCCTAGGACTGACCCCTGTGGGACCCCGCTGGTCACAGGTGCCCACTCTGACACCTCGCCACGTACTATGACTCGTTGTTGTCTTCCTGACAGGTATTCCCTGTCCAGTGTATATTACCAGTTGTGTGTGTGTGTGTGTGTGTGTGTGTGTGTGTGTGTGTGTGTGTGTGTGTGTGTGTGTGTGTGTGTGTAAAATAACTAAGGGTCACTTTCTTGATGTACACATAAGGTTCTGGAGAAATACATGGGCGGAAGTGTAGAATAAACCCAGTGGAAAGCAGGGGCGTCGTGGACACACAGCAACACTGTGTTAACATGTGGGGTCCAAGACTATTCAACCTGTTACTAACGGATATCAAAAATATTGCTGAAACCAGTTTAGATTCAAGAGGAAACTGTATCACTGCCCCCGCCAAGTGGCAGATCAACCAGGCTGTGATGGATGTGTTACTGTGGGCTTTTGGCATCAAGATCAACCAGGCTGTGTTGGATGTGTTACTGTGGGCTTTTGGCAGCAAGATCAACCATGCTGTGATGGATGTGTTACTGTGGGCTGTTGGCAGCAAGATCAACCAGGCTGTGATGGATGTGTTGCTGTGGGCTGTTGGCAGCAAAATCAACGAGGCTGTGATGGATGTGTTGCTGTGGGCTGTTGGCAGCAAGATCAACCAGGCTGTGATGGATGTGTTGCTGTGGGCTGTTGGCAGCAAGATCAACCAGGCTGTGATGGATGTGTTGCTGTGGGCTGTTGGCAGCAAGATGAGGAAGGCTGCCAGGAAATGTAAGCTGAGTGTCGGGCTACGGAACATAGAAACCAGTTAACAGTCTGGTTGTACGATAGTTAAGTTAGGTAAGATTCGTCAGGAAACAGAACAAGTGTTTCCTGACTCTCGGGTCTTAGTTATGTGATGACAAACAGCTGGAGCTTTTGGTCATCTGACGGAGACCTTCCGCTGGCTTACCACTCCACCCCTATAAAAATGACATTAATTTCGTTATGTACATAATAGTGTAGCCACTCACAGCACGACCCTCCACACCGTGTACGACCCTCCACACCGTGTACGACCCTCCACACCGTGTACGACCCTCCACACCGTGCACGACCCTCCACACCGTGCACGACCCTCCACACCGTGCACGAACCTCCACACCGTGCACGACCCTCCACACCGTGTACGACCCTCCACACCGTGTACGACCCTCCACACCGTGCACGACCCTCCACACCGTGTACGACCCTCCACACCGTGTACGACCCTCCACACCGTGTACGACCCTCCACACCGTGTACGACCCTCCACACCGTGCACGACCCTCCACACCGTGTACGACCCTCCACACCATGCACGACCCTCCACACCGTGTACGACCCTCCACACCGTGCACGACCCTCCACACCGTGCACGACCCTCCACACCGTGCACGACCCTCCACACAGCGCACGACCCTCCACACCGTGCACGACCCTCCACACCGTGCACGACCCTCCACACCGTGCACGACCCCACTCACACACCGTGCACGACCCCCCACAGACCAGTGCACGACCCTCCACACCGTGCACGACCCTCCACACCGTGCACGACCCTCCACACCGTGCACGACCCTCCACACCGTGTACGACCCTCCACACCGTGTACGACCCTCCACACCGTGCACGACCCTCCACACCGTGTACGACCCTCCACACCGTGACGACCCTCCACACCGTGACGACCCTCCACACCGTGTACGACCCTCCACACCATGCACGACCCTCCACACCGTGTACGACCCTCCACAACCGTGTACGACCCTCCACACCGTGCACGACCCTCCACACCGTGTACGACCTCCCTCCACACCGTGCACGGACCTCCACACCGTGTACGACCCTCCACACCGTGACGACCCTCACACCGTGCACGACCCTCCACACCGTGCACGACCCTCCACACCGTGTACGACCCTCCACACCGTGTACGACCCTCCACACCGTGTACGACCCTCAACACCGTGCACGACCCTCCACACCGTGCACGACCTTCCACACCGTGCACGACCTTCCACACCGTGCACGACCCTCCACACCTGCAACGACCCTCCACACCGTGCACGACCCTCCACAGCAGCCACTGACCCTCCACACCGTGCACGACCCTCCACACCGTGCACGACCCTCCACCGTGCACGACCCTCCACACCGTGCACGACCCTCCACACCGTGCACGACCCTCCACACCGTGCACGACCCCCACACCCATCACCGTGCACGACCCTCCACACCGTGCACGACCCTCCACACGGCACGACCCTCCACACCGTGCACGACCCCCCCACACCGTGCACGACCCCCCACACCGTGCACGACCCCCCACACCGTGCACGACCCCCACACAGCGCACGACCCTCCACACAGCGCACGACCCCCACACCGTGCACGACCCTCCACACGCGCACGACCCTCCACACAGCGTCACGACCCTCCACACACCGTGCACGACCCCCACACCGTGCACGACCCCCCTACATCACGTGCACGACCCCCCACACCGTGCACGACCCTCCACACAGCGCACGACCCTCCACACTGTGCACGACCCTCCACACCGTGCACGACCCCCACACCGTAGACGACCCTCCACACCGTGCACGACACCCTCCACCAACCGTGCCACACCCTCCACAACCGTGCACGACCCCCCACAACCGTGCACGACCCCCCACACCGTGCACGACCCTCCACACCGTACACGACCCTCCACACCGTGCACGACCCTCCACACCGTGCACGACCCTCCTCAACTCCGTGCACGACCCCCCACACCGTGCACGACCCCCCACACCGTGCACGACCCCCACACGCAGCGCACGACCCCTCCACACCGGCACGACCCTCCACACTGTGCACGACCCTCCACACCGTGCACGACCCTCCACACCGTGCACGACCCTCCACACCGTGCACGACCCCCCACACCGTGCACGACCCCCCACACCGTGCACGACCCTCCACACAGCGCACGACCCTCCACACTGTGCACGACCCTCCACACCGTGCACGACCCTCCACACCGTGCACGACCCTCCACACCGTGCACGACCCTCCACACCGTGCACGACCCTCCACACCGTGCACGACCCTCCACACCGTGCACGACCCCCCACACCGTGCACGACCCCCCACACCGTGCACGACCCTCCACACAGCGCACGACCCTCCACACTGTGCACGACCCTCCACACCGTGCACGAAACCTCTAAACCGTGCAACGACCCTCACACACCGTGACGACCCTCCACACCGTGCACGACCCTCCACACCGTGCACGACCCTCCACACCGTGCACGACCCTCCACACTGTGCACGACCCTCCACACCGTGACGACCCTCACACCGTGACGTACCCTCTCTGTGCAGACCCTCCACACCGTGCACGACCTCCACACCGTGCCGACCCTCACAAAACCGTGCGACCCTCAGCCACTGTTCACGACCCTCACACCGGGCACGACCTCCACCGTGCACGACCCTCCACACCGTGCACGACCCTCGCACTACATCTCAGGATATACTATTTTAAGACCTCATTGTTTGAATGGTGAGTAACACCTTGCTGGGTAAGCCAGTGGTTACGTAACACCTTGCTGGGTGAGCCAGTGGTTACGTAACACCTTGCTGGGTAAGCCAGTGGTTATGTAACACCTTGCTGGGTAAGCCAGTGGTTACGTAACGCCTTGCTGGGTAAGCCAGTTGTTACGTAACACCTTGCTGGGTGAGCCAGTGGTTACGTAACACCTTGCTGGGTAAGCCAGTGGTTACATAACACCTTGCTGGGTAAGCCAGTGGTTACATAACACCTTGCTGGGTAAGCCAGTGGTTACGTAACACCTTGCTGGGTAAGCCAGTGGTTACGTAACACCTTGCTGGGTAAGCCAGTGGCTACGTAACACCTTGCTGTGTAAGCCATTGGCTACGTAACACCTTGCTGGGTAAGCCAGTGGTTACATAACACCTTGCTGGGTAAGCTAGTGGCTACGTAACACCTTGCTGGGTAAGCCAGTGGTTACGTAACACCTTGCTGGGTAAGCCAGTGGTTACGTAACACCTTGCTGGGTAAGCCAGTGGTTACGTAACACCTTTCTGGGTAAGCCAGTGGTTACGTAACACCTTGCTGGGTAAGCCAGTGGTTACGTAACATCTTGCTGGGTAAGCCAGTGGTTACGTAACATCTTGCTGGGTAAGCCAGTGGTTACGTAACACCTTGCTGGGTAAGCCAGTGGTTACGTAGCTCCTTGCTGGGTAAGCCAGTGGTTACGTAACATCTTGCTGGGTAAGCCAGTGGTTATGTAACACCTTGCTGGGTAAACCAGTGGTTACGTAACTCCTTGCTGGGTAAGCCAGTGGTTACGTAACACCTTGCTGGGTAAGCCAGTGGTTACGTAACACCTTGTTACAAAAAACGCGATTCTAAAAGCTTAGAGATCTCCAGGTAATACTAGAAAGGACTGCCCTTCTAGCATCCAGCCTGTTACTGGGTTTTCGTAACAAGTAGTCAGTATCCTTGTCCAATTATCCATTAGAATTCAGTGTAATTCAATAGTGCTTCAGGATTACAACTGGTAGGCTACTAACTAGAGAAATTAAAATTTAATAAATTTATTAAGTCTAGAGGTATATTATCAAATTAAATTAATCACAGCAATCAAAATAATATCACTTCTCTCGAGTTCAATATTATTGTGCTGAAAGCACATATCACATTTATAATTCTTAAGTACCGTCTGGTACATTAACATTTAATAAGATATTACAAATATGTACAAGTAAGTTTGTGTATGTGTGTAAGTGCTCTAAGTAGTTCACTATGTCTCACGACTCGACTAGACTTAAACAAGTGACTGAAAAAGTCCTCAAATAAAATAACTTCTTGACCGACTGGCAACCAGAACAGTCTGCTCTAGACTCTCTTGGTGGTTGGACAGATTGTCTGTCTCATTATTCTTGTTAGTTCTGTAGAACTCTGTTCACAGAACATTGTATAGACTTCGTGATTTTCGACGTTGTACTGAGGTTGTGTGTCACATAGACACTCTGAGCATCTCAGGTCCCGAGCTGTAGCTTATGACCTAATTTGTACTGGTTTCAGTGTATTGTCACAGTCGGGGTTTTTCCTATGCTGAACTTAGATTCAGTAGTATGGGAGTTTTGTAACTTTTGTGGAGGATCTGCTGATGGTCCCTACTTAGTGTCGTTATATTATCTCCTTGATCCTGATTGTGTCGCAGTTGCTTGTTGTATTGCTATTGGGCTTAGCATTCTTTTCATTGTTCAAGCAGACTGTTCTGGTTGCCAGTCGGTCAAGAAGTTATTTTATTTGAGGACTTTTTCAGTCACTTGTTTAAGTCTAGTCGAGTCGTGAGACATAGTGAACTACTTAGAGCACTTACACACATACACAAACTTACTTGTACATATTTGTAATATCTTATTAAATGTTAATGTACCAGACGGTACTTAAGAATTATAAATGTGATATGTGCTTTCAGCACAATAATATTGAACTCGAGAGAAGTGATATTATTTTGATTGCTGTGATTAATTTAATTTGATAATATACCTCTAGACTTAATAAATTTATTAAATTTTAATTTCTCTAGTTAGTAGCCTACCAGTTGTAATCCTGAAGCACTATTGAACCATACTGAATTTTAATGGATAATTGGACAAGGATACTGATTACTTGTTACGAAAACCGAGTAACAGGCTGGATGCTAGAAGGGCAGTCCTTTCTAGTATTACCTGGAGATCTCTAAGCTTTTAGAATCGCGTTTTTTGTAGCAAATGGGGGCCTGTCCGGGAGGCTCTTGATCCAAGGTGTTGGAGAAATTGTCCAGTTTGACATACTAGTACTTCTATGATCAAACACTTTGAGTACTTTCCTAATCTGAAGACTTTGAGTTTAGTCTTGTACAACATACCAGGTGGATGTATGTACCTGACTGAGTCTCTTGATCCAAGGAGATGGAAATACTGTTTATGAGTTCTAGCTCTAAGACAACTAACACTAAAATTCCAATTAGGATTATAGTTTCCCATAATCACTCTCTCGTAGTACAATTATTTTCGTGATGTATGCCAAAGTGAAACAGTTAATTGATACTCTGACTTTGTCTGAGTTACGTACATTAAAACTTCAGACGTGTTGGCAAGTAGCCAAATATCTCGGTGTGACGTATAACAGGAATTACACCACAGAAACTGTCAGAGCATTAATTAAAGATATATTGTTTCCTGCTCATACAGAGATGTCTGATTATGATTCAGATTCAGAAAGCCTAGTGTCACAATTAGGAAGTATGGCTCTATTTGATGAAGATGAAAGAGCAACTAGAGCAGAAGTGAGCCTAGTGTCTGAGCCTAGTGTAGATCAGTTCTCGCTCGCTCCTTCCTTCACTGACACTATAGTACAGAGTATAGCTGGTAGTATGACACAGCCTAATACTAGTACAGTGTATGATACACCTGTATCTACTTATCCTAGACTAGATCTAGACTCTCTAGAGACGGCTGGACTAAGTGTCCGACCTAAGGACCGTCCAGACCATGTTAATTTCCCTACTCCTCCATTACCCACTGGTCCTATCTCTCAGGAACAGTTTGAGAGGTTTGAACGCCTCCTTATGTTGCAGACTGCACAAATAGAGGCACAGAGGAGATTGAACGAAGAAGATTTCCAGAGAGAAAATGTTCCTCTGTTAAGACAACAGACTGATAGATCACAGGACACATTTAATGTGCAGAAAGCTGCATCCATGGTTCCTAAGTTTTTTTAAAGTGACTTAGACACATATTTTGATGTGTTTGAGAACCAGGCACGTGCTATGAACTGGCCACGTAAGCACTGGGCAAAATTGTTGCATACTGCTTTGACGGGAAGAGCTCAAACCTGTACTGCAGCTTTGCCATTTACCAAGTACATTAGTTATGACGCTGTCAAACAAACTATTCTAGAGACGTATAACTTGTTACCTGTAAGTTATCAAAGAGCATTTCGTACGTTACAACGACGACAAGATCAAACTTGTGTAGAATTTGCTCGTTAGAAAAAAGTTGCTTTTGAAGATGGTCTAAAGGGGTGCCCAAATGTAACACACATTGTGGTAAGCCAGGGTTAAATAACTCCTTGCTGGGTAAGCCAGGGGTTACGTAAACTTCTGGGTAAGCCTGGTTACGTAAACCCTTGCTGGGGAAGCCGTGGTTACGTAACGCCTTGCTGGGTAAGCCAGTGGGGTTTCGAAAAACCTTGCTGGGGTAAGCCAGTGGTTACGTTTAAGCCCTTGTGGGGAACCAGTGGGTTTCGTAACACATTGCTGGGTAAGCCAGTGGTTACGTAACACCCTTTCGGGGAAGCCATGGGTTTGTAACCCTTGTGGGTAAGGCCAGTGGTTACTAACCCTTGCTGGGGAAGCATGGTTACGTAACGCCTTGCTGGGTAAGCCAGTGGTTACGTAAAAAACCTTGCGGGGGAAGCCAGTGGGTTACGAACACCTTGCTGGGTAACCGTGGTTCGAACACCTTTCTTTGGGGAAGCCGTGGTTTTCGTAACACCTTGTGGGTAAGCCCGGGTTTCTAACGCTTGCGTGGGGAAAAACCAGTGGGTTTCGAACCCTTTTCTGGGTAAGCCAGTGGTTAGTAACCCTTGTGGGTAAAGCCAGTGGTTCGTAACGCCTTGCTGTGTAAGCCCGTGGGTTTCGTAACACCCTTTCTGTGTAAGCCCTGGTTTCGTAACACCTTTCTGGGTAAGGCCCGTGGTTTCGTAACACCTTTTTGGGGTTTTAACCGTGTTCGTAAAACCTTGTGGGTAAGCCATGGTTACGTAACTCCCTTTCTGGGTAAGCCAGTGGTTACGTAACACCTTGCTGTGTAAGCCCGTGGTTACGTAACACCTTGCTGTGTAAGCCAGTGGTTACGTAAAAACCTTGCTGGGTTTAAGCCGTGGGGACGTAACACCTTGCTGTGTAAGCCAGTGGTTACTAAAACACCTTGCTGGGTAAAACCCCGTGGTTTCAACGCCTTGCGGGTAAGCCATGGTAGTAACACCTTGCGGGTAAGCAGTGGTTTTCGTAACACCTTGTGGGGAAGCCATGGTTACGTAACACCTTGCTGGGTAAGCCAGTGGGTGCGTAACACCTTGCTGGGTAAGCAGTGTTTTCGTAACACCTTCTTGGTAAGCCAGTGGGTTTCGTAACACCTTGGGGTAAGCCAGTGGCCGTAAAAACCTTGCTGGGTAAGCCAGTGGTTACGTAACACCTTGCTGGGTAAGCCAGTGGTTTTCTAACACCTTGCTGGGTAAGGGTGGGTCCGTGGAAACCGGGAAACACCTTGTGGGTAAGCCAGTGTTACGTAACACCTTGCTGGGGGGGGGGGGGGGGGGGGAAAAGGGGGGGGTAAGCCCGTGGTTACGAAACCTTGCTTGGTAAGCCCGTGGTTACGAAACCCTTGGGGTAAGCCAGTGGTTACGAAACACCTTTTTGGTAAGCCAGTGGTTACGTAACCCTTGCGGGTAAGCCAGTGGTTAGTAACCCCTTTTCTGGGTAAGCCAGTGGTTAGAAAACACCTTGTTCCTTTTTTTCTGGGTAAGCCAGTGGTACGAAAACCTTGCTGGGTAACCCAGTGGTTACGAACCCTTGGGGAAAGCCAGGGTTAGTAACACCTTGCTGGGTAACCCCAGTGGTTACGTAACCCCTTTGGGTAACCCAGGGGGCCCCCCCAGGGTTACGTAACACTGAAGCAATAGTGTATATAGGTCCCGTACATATATACAGAGGGATGTATGTTTCTCGGTGTAATTTCTCGGTTTTACTTAAACCCACATTTAAGGTTTTAAAATTTATTGATAGTGAGGTTAGGTTTTGATCTAGTATTGTATTTTTTTTTAAAAAAGAAATATAATCTGGCACTCGTGCATTTCTTGGACCGAATTTCTTAAATTTCCTTTAAAAAGAAGTGTAAATTCCACTAGCACGAAACACTCGGTTTTTTTGAGAAAGCATATTGACGAGTATTGGGCCCTTGGGGGGCCCGTGATTTCCCCCTGTCCCCTAGAAATCATAAAGGGGGAACTGAGTGCCCTTAAAATGCAACATCGTGCTTTGCATGTTGGGTCGACACAGCACAGGTTACGACCAGTAGCGGGGGGGGGGGGGGGAAAGGGTGATGGGAGATGCCACATCGAAAGTTTGAAGCGGAGCAAAACCCTACAAACCCAAACAGCATGAATAAAAAGGGGGATGATCGGTCCAATGTTGAACCATTAAGTTCGTCAGCATCTTTCAAATACGGTAGCCGTGATGCCACGGACTTTTCAGATACTGTTATGTCAGCGTAGTTTGAACCTTGCTGTGAGGCTGCCCCTGCCGTGAGGTTGGATCGAGCAAGGAAGTACCCTGGCATTCACTCACGTACCCTGAGTCACGACAAAGGCAGTACTCACCTAATTGTGGTTGCAGGGGTCGAGACTCAGCTCCTGGCCCTGCCTCTTCACTGATCGCTACTAGATTCTCTCACTCCCTCCTCCAGAGTTTATATACCTCATCTTAAGACTATATATGGTTCCTGTCACCACTTCATCAGTTGCTATACTATTCCACTTCCTAACTATTCTAGGACTGAAAAAATACTTCCTAACATACCATTGACTTAACTGAGTCTTCAGCTTCCAATTGTGACCCCTTATTTCTGTGTCCCCTCTCTGGAACATCCTGTCTCTGTCCACCTTATCTATTCCATGCAGTATTTTATATCTGGTTATCATGTCTCCCTTAACCCTCCTGTCCTCCAGTGTCGTCAGGCCGGTTTCCCACAACCTCTGGAACTAGCATTGTTGCAAACCTTTGCACTTTCTCTAATTTCTTGACGTGCTTGACTAGATGTGGGTTCCAAACAGGTGCTTCATACTCCAGTATGGGCCTGACGTACACGGTGTACAGTATCTTGAACGATTGCTTACTAAGTATCGGAATGCTATTCTCAGGTTTGCCAGACGCCCATATGCTGCAGCAGTTATCTGTTTGATGTGTGCTTCCGGAGACATGCTCGGTGTTATACTCTCCCCAAGATCTTTCTCTTTGAGCGAGGTTTGTAATCTTTGGCCACCTAGCCTATACTCCGTCTGCAGTCTTCTTTGCCCTTCCCTGATGTTCATGACTTTGCATTTGGCGGGGTTAAATTCGAGTAGCCAGTTACTGGACCACGTGTCCAGCCTGGCCAGGTTACTTTGTAGTCCTGCCTGATCCTCATCTGATTTGATTCTTCTCATTAGCTTCATATCGTCTGCAAACAGGGACACTTCTGAGTCTATCCCTTCCGTCGTGTCATTCACATATACCTAGAACAACACTGGTCCTAGGACTGACCCCTGTGGGACCCCACTCGTAACAGGTGCCCACTGTGATACTTCACTTACCATGACTCGTTGTTGCCTCCTTGTCAGGTATTCTCTGATCTATTGCAGTGCCCTTCTTGTTATATGTGCCTGATCCTCTAGCTTCTGCACTAATCTCTTGTGGGGAACTGTGTCGGTGGCCTTCTTGCAGTCAAAAAAAATGAAGTCAACCCACCCCTCTCATGTCTTCTGTTACCTTGTCATAAATCTCCAGTAGGTTCGTGACACAGGATTTGGTTTCCATTAATCCATGCTGGTTGTCGTTTATAATCTTGTTCTGTTCCAGGTGCTCCACCACTCTTCTCCTGATAATCTACTCTGTGACTTTGCATACTATACACGTCAGTGACACTGTTCTATAGTTTAATGCCTCGTTTCTGTCTCTTAAAAATGGAAACTACATTTTTGCAGTCTTCCATACCTCAGGCAGTTGCCCAGTTTCAAGGGATGTGTTGAAGGTTGTGGTTAGTGGCACAGCGTTTCTGCTCCCTCTTGAAGGACCCACGGGGAGATGTCTGGTCCTCTCGTCTTTGAGGTTTCAAGGTCATTTAATAGCTTCTTCACCTCTTCCTCAGTTGTGTGTATGTCATCCAATACTTGTTGGTATATTCTTTGTTGGTGTTCCCATCTGTGCTGTCCCCCCAGAGTCCTTCCTGTCTCCACCGTAAATACTTCCTTAAATCTCGTGTTGAGCTCCTCACATACTTCTTGATCGTTTCTGGTGAGCTCCCCACCTTCTCTCCTCAGCCTGATCACCTGGTCTTTGACTGTTGTCGTCCTCCTAATGTGGCTATACAGCAGTTTCGGGTCAGACTTGACTTTCGATGCTATATTGTTTTCGTACTGTCGCTGGGCCTCCCTCCAGTATTGCTGAGGCATTGAAAAAAACATGATGAAGATGTGGTATACACAGATTTTTAAAATGAATTTGACAAAGGTGATCTTGGAGTGTTTACACATAACAGCATAATGGGCGAAGGTAGGAAAATAGATAATCGACTTTCTGACATATAGAACACTAGTAATAAACAATGTTAAATCTAACATTAACAGAAGTAAATGGCCAGTACCACAAGGCCGATCCTGGTGCCTTTATTATTTATCATGTTAATAGCAGATATAGATTTCATTATTTGCGAATGATTTCAACATAAAAATTAAAATCCCCTCAGTTGAAGACAGAAAAATTGCATTATTGTTATCAAAACTAAGCGCTAAACCCACCAGGGTCATGCACCGCTGCACAAGAAGATATAAGCAGTGTCTTCCAGTGGGCAGTGGAGAATAACATGACGTTTATTAGTGTTAAGTTCCAACTTAAAGTGTCTGTGTTTACACAGTGCAAGAGAATCACCAAATATAACCAGAGGAACATGTGAAAGACCTGGAAGTAATAATGTCAACCTGTCTATGTTTTAAAGAATACAGTAAGACAAATATCACAACAGGAGTGTTCAGTGTTGACGACCCAGTTCCAGGTAGGGGAGACATTATCGCTGGAATAGATACAGAGATCATGTATGGTCCACACTGAGCCAGTGAAACATTTAAATTACTGGGGATGTTCTATGTGTGTAGTCATTGGTGCGAGGGGAGAGATACATAATATACTGGTATACATGGAACATACTCGAGGGCCTGGTCCCAGATCTGCACACTGCCATAACAACATACTGGAGTGAGAGATATGGCACGAAGTATAAAATAAACCCAGTGAGGAGCAGAAGCACCGTGAGCACAATAAGAGAACACTGTATCAACATCCGTGACGGTTCAACATTTTACCAGAAGATATCAGAAACACTGCTGGAACAAGTGTAGTGGTCTTCAAGAGTCAACTGGACAAATACTTAAACCAAATGCCAAATCAACCTGGCTGTGAAGGATATGTAAGCCAGCGTGCCGCCAACAGCAACAGCTTGGTTGACCAGGAGGAAAGATCCAGACAAGCCTGGCCCAGGGCCAGGTTGCAAGTAGGAAAACTCTCGAAATCCTTCAAGGTAAAGATATATCCTACACATCCCTCACGCACGGAGGGTGAATTTGAGACTGTTGTGGTTGTGGCAGGGAGAGGTGGGTTGTGGGTGGGGGATGGGAGTGGTGGGTTGTGGTGGAGGCAGGAGAGGTGGGTTGTGGGTGGGGGATGGGAGTGGTGGGTTGTGGTGGAGGCAGGAGAGGTGGGGGATGGGAGTGGTGGGTTGTGGTGGAGGAAGGGATCCCAGCAAGTGGTTTATTAAGGGTGGGCAGGGCCGTAGTGCAGACAGTGTAGTGGTTGAGTTCCCAGTGTGTGTTAGTGGGGTAGGAAGGTACTGGCCTGCGCTGCCCGCAGTTGTAGGTACCCTGCGCTGCCCGCAGTTGTAGGTACCCTGCTGCTGCCTGCGCACACACGTTAACCCCAATGCAACTCTCGTACAATAACAGTGGTGGTGGTGTGAATTCAGTGATCCATGCAGATGTCAGAGAGTGATCCTCTCTCATTCTTCAACGATCCCTAAAATAACCTCCAGTGAAAATAAGTAACTTTTGACTTTAATGGATAATTTACACATAAGTTACTACAAGACAATCATAAGCATTTAAATTTGTGCAAAAAAAAAACGAATATTTAGCCACGTAAAGATATTTTACAAGCTCGTTATTGTGCTTGTGCGTAATGTGATTGTTGTGTGGAAACAAGGAACATGTGTAAGACAAGAAACAAAGTGATATGACCTCTCTCAAGGTTCTGTGAAGAACATAAAGGCACAATACCTTGACTGGAACATTACACAAATAACTCGCTGTCTGTGGCTACTGTATGATCCAGGTCGCCATAAGTTGTTCCTCCTGTGTGCCGGTCATTTGTGTGTTGTGTTAGCTATGGAAAACAACGTTTTTAAGTGTTTTGATATTTTTGAGGCTAGACTTGTAGCACATGGGAAGCTAAGATAGCAGAGGACTCCACACCAAGGCTATTTCCTGGGAATTATCTACACCTATCTAGAATAAGGACTATGTGGGAGTACAGTGTTTGGCTCACTAAGAGCGCTATAACTTCAATGTTTAGTTCACTGGGAGTTTTGTCAGTCCAGTGATTGGAATGTCAAAATTTCTAGTTAGAGCAGCATGACCTAGTTAGCACAGCATGTGCTAATTACATAGGTACAAATATTATGATAATCCAGCCATGCTGTGTGCCCTTGTGTTGTTTACGTTGTATGTGTTGTGTACCCTTGTGCTGTTTACGTTGTATGTGTGTTTGTGTTGACAAGTTTTGTGTTGTGTATAAGACACGTATGCAACACTTGGGTATAATTATTTCCGAGACGTTTCATCTGCGAAGCAGCTTCTTCAGTCGACTGCAAACGCACTTAATATAACGAAGACAGTTTCGAGGCGTTCAGTCTATCATTCTTGATGAATCTAAAGTAGATGGATGAGAATGAGGACTTGTATACTGGAGACTGGTAAGAGGAAGGAGTTTGGAGGCGGCCTCACAGGTGGGCGGGGCCCACTGATGGAAGTAGGTCATGTTATTAGGTCAGACAAACATTACAGTTGTAGGAGAATTCTCTGTACTATGATTCCAATATGTTGTGTCATACAAGTTTTATATTTTAATGGTGTACAAAGTCAGAGTTGATGGATCAGAAACATATATAATACCTGGGTATCTTTCGTCAGTGGAAGACGTGCAGTAGTATCAAGGTGATCAGTCCCCAAGCCTCGATCAATGTGTGTGGACTGAACACTGGTTGGTCTTTTATTGTATGTCAAGTTGATAAACAAGACACAAGTACAACACCCTAGTGTTCATTTTCCTGCCACTCCTTGGTCATGGCTTAGGAACTGAGCACCTATCAAGGCTGAGGGACTGATTACCTCATCTTCCACTGTTTCCACTATGTAATCTCTATATTGAACTGAAAAAAAACACCGGTTGACAAAAGATCTTCATAATAAAGAGGTGTTCCGTGGCTCGGTTGGTAACGCACTCAGCTCACACACTGAGTATTCATGGTTCGATCCCCGGCAGGAGTGGAAACGTTGGCCATGTTTCCTTAGACCTGCTGTCCCTGTTGACCTAGTAGTAAGTAGGTACCTGGGTGCTAGTCGACTGTTGAGAGCGGCATTCCAGTGGCTGTAGAATACCTTACGTAAGACTAGGTTTTAATGTAAGATAACAGCTCTTAGCCTGTAAAATTGTATGTTTATCAATATATCGGTATTATTTACTAATAATGATAGTTTATCAACTTTTCTCCAGTGCTAGAGATGTGGTTATATCCAGCGTAACTTTGTTTCGTGCGCACGAGTTTCCTGTTTGTTGTGGGTTTATAGGGCCACTACAGTTTAGGTCGTATTGAACCCTGCCTCCCTGGAGTCCGGCAGAAATATATCGCTACTATCCGATATGAAGTTAGAAAGGAAACCTATGGTAAAAATCAGGTGTGTGACACCGACGAGTTGAGAAAATGACACGTGTTGACTCCTTTATAGGAGTGAACATGTGCAACACTCCTTTATAGGAGTGAACACGTGCAACACTCCTTTATAGGAGTGAACATATGCAACACTCCTTTATAGGAGTGAACATGTGCAACACTCCTTTATAGGAGTGAACATATGCAACACTCCTTTATAGGAGTGAACATGTGCAACACTCCTTTATAGGAGTGAACATGTGCAACACTCCTTTATAGGAGTGAACATGTGCAACACTCCTTTATAGGAGTGAACATGTGCAACACTCCTTTATAGGAGTGAACATGTGCAACACTCCTTTATAGGAGTGAACATGTGCAACACTACGGGAGTGAACAAGGTCCCAGAAGCTAAACATTTCCTGATAAATGTTTACACACGTCATCTCCTCAATGTTAACAGAGTTGTGTTGAGAGACGAGAAGGAGACAACGTCTTCCCAGTTAGTTCAGGTGGACTTACTTACTCTTACTCAAGTAAGTGTAAAGGAACCACGACTCTTCAAAACCTATTCATATATAAGGAACTC
The DNA here is from genome assembly GCF_026875155.1 of Cherax quadricarinatus. Lineage (NCBI taxonomy): Eukaryota > Metazoa > Arthropoda > Malacostraca > Decapoda > Parastacidae > Cherax > Cherax quadricarinatus. Next base: position 23,087,684 of record NC_069489.1, on the reverse strand, counting down.
AAAAAATTGCTCTAATTTATAATCAGCTGGGCTGTAGTGCATACACTAGACTGCAGGCGACGGGCATTAATAACCTGATGGATCAGTCTAGGAGTCAGGATGCTTGGTGAAGCACCGACCCGCAGGGGGCAGTGACCCGCGGAAACTACGACAAGTAACCAACAACACCAACAAGTTGATACATTAGATGCACATGCAACACGTGGGTGTCTCTATTGACCAGTTATCTCACCTGCGCGGCAGACTTCTACAGTCGAATACATTATTCGCAGTATTGAGGTGATCAGTCATCCAGCCTTGATATATAGTCTTGACAGTTCTCCCGGAACTTCTCAACACAGACGATATATGGTGGTGTTAAAGTTAGTTTAATATCCCTATTATACATCCCATCGGGAGGCCTGGTCGTGGACCGGGCCGCGGGGGCGTTGATCCCCGGAATAACCTCCAGGTAACCCTCCAGGTACCCATCCTGTGGGTGGTAGTCAAAAGATTACAGAGGTAAGATAAGATAAGATAAGATTTCGTTCGGATTTTTAACCCCGGAGGGTTAGCCATCCAGGATAACCCAAGAAAGTCAGTGCGTCATCGAGGACTGTCTAACTTATTTCCATTGTGGTCCTTAATCTTGTCCCCCAGGATGCCACCCACACCAGTCGACTAACACCCAGGTACCTATTTGCTGCTAGGTGAACAGGACAACAGGTGTAAGGAAACGTGTCGAAATGTTTCTACCCGCCGGGAATCGAACCCGGGCCCTCCGTGTGTGAAGCGGGAGCTTTTAGCCACCAGGCCACCGGGCCACATAATGGGTCCAGGAACTGCGTCCCAATGTTTTAATATCTTAGCAAATTATAGTGTACTTTAAATGTGGTTTATATTAGCTGGTGAAATGTAAAGTCAGAGGGAGGGTAGTGCCCCGCCTGAGGTATGCTGTGAGGTCACTGTGTCATCTGCACGGATATAACACTGACGTGGCCATAAGAGGCACACTCTTTACAAGAGTTCCCCTCCTACACCTCCTCCTCCCACTCCTATCCCCCTCCATCCCCCCTTCCCCTCCATCCTTCCTCCCCCTGTGCTATTTCCCGCCCTCTCAGAAGCAGGTGACTCACACTGGTCTTGAGACCAGGTTCCCCCACCCTCGGGTTGTCACAAGGTGAGTCATATTGGTCTCAAGACCAGGCCTTTCACCAGAAGGTGAGAGGCCTGGTCTTGAGACCAGGTGTCCCCAACACACAATTCACTACCATGATAACCTCGAGTTTGTGCAATTACTAAAAGGCCATACTCAGTATTTCTGGCCTATGGCCATTTAAATACTGTCTTCAGACATATTTCATATATTTATTTTGCTGCCTGAGTGGCTAGTTTATTGTGTACCTCATATCCATCCTGTGGATGGTAGTGGCTAGTTTATTGTGTACCTCATATCCATCCTGTGGATGGTAGTGGCTAGTTTATTGTGTACCTCATATCCATCCTGTGGATGGTAGTGGCTAGTTTATTGTGCACCTCATATCCATCCTGTGGATGGTAGTGGCTAGTTTATTGTGTACCTCATATCCATCCTGTGGATGGTAGTGGCTAGTTTATTGTGTACCTCATATCCATCCTGTGGATGGTAGTGGCTAGTTTATTGTGTACCTCATATCCATCCTGTGGATGGTAGTGGCTAGTTTATTGTGCACCTCATATCCATCCTGTGGATGGTACCACAAGAACATATGGATACACAAAATGCCTAGGAACTAGACCCTCACAATATTTAAAACAAGATTATTACCCTTTAACTCTGGTTTTTAGAGGACGTTGGTATATGTTGGTAGAATTACCCACAATATGTAAAGTAAAAGGACACAAGTACAACTAATGTGACATTTTATTGTGGGAACGTTTCGCTCTCCAGGAACTTTGTCAAGCTGTTATAAACATACATAGACACAGAGGGTATATATATAGGCTAGAGTGAGGTGTAATGAGAACATAAGAAAGAACACCTGCAAGCACGGGGGGGGGGGGGGGCCTTACGGCCCATGCGAGGCAGGACCAAGTCTCCTACTGGCTTAAGCCAATGCACCTAACCTAGTCAGGTCAGGTCACATTCACTTAAGGAAGGAACACGGCAACTATACTAGTGGTAGTAGTAGTAGTAGTAGTAGTAGTAGTAGTTGTAACACAATATGGTAGACTAGTGTAGAACAGTTAACTTACACATGAGTAACGGATATAAAGGCTATAACTTGGGTAACATAACAATAGGTTAGACACATATTGGAGGCTGGATAGTGAAGGTCTTGTTACAGTGTTCATTTCTTTGGTAATGTACTTGTGTTAGTATTAAAGGAGACACTAGTGTGATGGCCAGATGTTACTGTGTATTGTGTATGAGGGGAGTCTTGCTGGACTTAACAGATGGTCAAGATGACTGTTTTTGACTCTTGTACAAGTTAAAGGTTCCTACCTATTGTATTAACTACTACTACTACTATTACTTACCTACTAACTACTACTACTACTATATACTCCTACTTCACTACTATTACTATACACTACTTAATACTTACTATTACTACTACTAATAATATTACTACTTCTACTACTATATTACTACTACTACTACTAACTCTATTACTACTACTACTACTATTACTACTATACTTACTATATTTACTACTATACTACTACTACTACTACTATGTACTACTATAACTACTACTACTATTCCTACTACTACTACTATACTACTACTACTTACTACTACTTACTACTGCTGCTGCTGCCTGCTGCTGCCGCCCGCCGCCGCGCCGCCGCCACGAGTATCCACACTTCACTCTAGAGATATATATACCCTCTGTGTCCACATTTGTTTATAACAACTTTGACAACAGTTCTGAGGAGAGCGAAAACGTTCCACAATAAAAATGTTCATCAATTAGTTTGTATTGTGTCCTTTTAGATTACATAGGAAGTTGTGTTGTGGTTCCCGTTAATGTACTGATGTTTGGCGGATGTAATAATAGAGAGAAGAGAGAGAGAGAGAGAGAGAGAGAGCAAGCTGAGGTAAAACCTCTGAGAAAGAGGAGTAAACCCGGAAGAGCAGATAGTAAACAAAACTGTGAATGTCAGAGAGAAAGTAGGTAGTGGGGAGGTAAGTAGGTACTGTGACTGTAGGTGAATACTTCATAGCACTGACAAGGTGATAGACACATGTACAACACTTGAATATTGTGATGTATACCTGTAGTATACCTGTAGTATACCTGTAGTATACCTGAAGAGCGTTCCGGGGGTCAACGCCCCCTCAGTATGGATATCTATCTACTCTTTCATAGACGTAACTCTCCTTCTTAAATTACCTGATAAATTTGACACATGTGCAACACTTGTGGTAACGTTTCGCCACACAGTGACGTCATCAGTCCAGTACCAATAAGAATGGTGAAGATCAGGGGTTTGAGGTAATCAGTCCCTCAGCCTGGGGTCAGTGTGATCAATCCATTAAGGACTGACTACCTCAATCTCCTTCTGATCTTCACCATTCTTCTTGGTACTGGACTGACGAAGTGACTGTGAGCGAAACGTTCCCACAAGTGTTGCACATGTGTCTAATTTATCAGGTCAACTATGACAAGGTGGAGTAGTCTATGAAACCAGTAGATAGATATCCATACTGAGGGGGCGTTGACCCCCGGAACTCTCTCCAGGTATACTCCAGGTATACTACAGGTATACTACAGGTATACATCACAATATTCAATGTTTTGCTCACCTTGAAAAACAATAAAAGGCACAAAACCGTGACTGGAACGGTACACAGATAACGCGGTTACGACGACGTTTCGGTCCGACTTGGACTATTTACAAGGTCACGCTAACGAAAAGGAGAGAAGGAGGCGTATATATAGACCAGGAGGTGGAGGTAGAAGGTAGAGGTGGGGAAGGTAGTATGGTAGAGGTGGGGAAGGTAGTATGGTAGAGGTGGGGTAGTTCGTATGGTGAGGTGGGAAGGTTCCTGTATGGTAGAGGTGCGGGAAGGTTTTAGCATGGGTTGAGGATGGGGAAGGTAGTATTGTTAAGAGGTGGGGAAGTTAGTATGGTAGTGGTGGGGAAGGTAGTATGGTAGAGTTGGGGAAGGCTAGTATGGTAGAGGTGCGGGAAGGTAGTATGGTAGAGGTGGGAAGGTAGTATGGTAGAGGTGGGGGGTAGGTAGTAGGTAGAGGTGGGGGAGGGTAAGTATGGTTGAGGTGGGGAAAGGTAGTAGGGTAGAGGTGGGGGAAGGTAGTATGGTAGGGTGGGGAAGGTAGTATGAGTAGAGGGGGGAAGGTAGTATGTAGAGGTGGGGAAGGTAGTATTGGTAGTGGTGGGGTAGGTAGTATGGTAGAGGTGGGAGGGTTGTATGGTTAGAGGTGGGGATGGTAGTTTGGTTTTAGAGGTGGGGGATGGTTGTATGGTAGAGGTGGGGATGGTGTATGGTAGAGGTGGGGTAAGTAGTATGGTAGAGGTGGGGTAGGTTAGCATGGGAGAGTGGGGAAGGTAGTATGGTAGACGGTGGGGAAGGTTAGTATGGTAGAGGTGGGGAAGGTAGTTATGGTAGAGGTGGGGAATGGTAGATTGTTTGGTGAGTGGGGAAGGTAGTTATTGTTGAGAGGTGGGGAAGGTAGTATGGTAGAGGTGGGGAAGGTCTAGTATGGTTAGAGGTGGGGAAGGTATAGTATGGTAGAGGGTGGGGAAGGTAGTTTGGTTAGAGGTGGGGAAGGAAGGTTAGCATGTAGAGGTGGGGAAGGTAGTATAGTAGAGGTGGGGAAGGTAGTATGGTAGAGGTGTGGGAAGGGGGGATAGGTTGTTATTGGTAGAGGTGGGGAAGGGTGTATGGTTAGAGGTGGGGAAGGTAGTATGGTAGAGGTGGGGAGAGGTAGGCAGGGTAGGGGTGGGGAACGGTAGTATGGTAGAGGTGGGGAAGCTAGTATGGTAGGGTGGGGTTAAGGTTGTATGGAGTAGGTGGGGTTGGTTTGTTTGGTAGGGGTGGGGTGGTTGGTTGGTAGTTAGAGGGGGGATGGTTGGTTGTAGTGGTGGGGGGAAGGTATTGCTTGGTGTTTGTGGGTGGGGTATGTAGGAGGGTTGTGGGGGGGTTGGTTGTATGGTAGTGGGGGGGTAACGGTAGGAGGGTTGTGGTTGGGGTTGCGGTGGTTGTAGAGGGGGGGATTGGGTTGTATGGGCAGGGTGGGGAAGGTTGTTTGGTAGGGGTGCGGGTTGGTTGGTGGGTGGTGTGCGTGGGTAGGTTGTATGGTTGTGGGGGGGTAGGGAGGTGGGTTGGGGGGGGGGAAGGTAGTTTGGTAGGGGTGGGGAAGGTAGTTATGGTAGAGGTGGGGACAGGTATATGGTATAGGCTGGGGAAGGTAGTTTGGTAGGGGTGGGGAAGGTAGTATGGAGGAGGTGGGGGAGGTAGTATGGTGAGGTGAGGGAAGGTTTATGGTAGAGGTGGGGGGAAGGTAGTAGTATGGTAGGGGTGGGGAAGGTAGTAGGGTAGAGGTGGGGATAGTAGTATGGTTAAGAGGTGGGGAAGGTAATATGAGGTAGAGGTGGAGGAAGGTAGTATGGTAGAGGTGGGAAGGTAGCTAGTATGCTGAGGTTGGGGAAGGTAGTATGGTAGAGGTGGGGAAGGTAGTATGGTAGAGGTGGGGAAGGTAGTATGGTAGAGGTGGGGAAGGTAGTATGGTAGAGGTGGGGAAGTAGTAGATAGAGGTGGGGAAGGTAGTATGGTAGAGGTGGGGAGGTATTAGTATGATAGAGGTGGGGCAAGGTAAGTATGGTTAGAGGTGGAGGGAAGGTAGTATGATAGAGGTGGGAAGGTTAGTTATGGTAGTTGTGGTGGGGAAGGTAAGGATGATAGACGGTGGGGGAAGGTCTAGTTTGCGTGAGGTGGGGGAAGGTAGTATGATAGAGGGGGTGAAGGTTAGTATGGTAGAGGGGGGGAAGGTAGTATGATAAGAGGTGGGGAAGGTTTAGTATGGTAGAGGTGGGGAAGGTAGTATGATAGAGGTGGGGAAGGTAGTATGGTAGAGGTGGGGAAGGTAGTATGGTAGAGGTGGGGAAGGTAGTATGATAGAGGTGGGGAAGGTTAGTATGGTAGAGGTGGGGAAAGGTAGTATGGTGAGGTGGGGAAGGTAGAATGGTAGAGGTGTGGGAAGGTAGTATGGTAGAGGTGGGGAAGTTACTATGGTTAGTAGGTGGGAGGAAGGGTGTATTGGTAGAGGTGGGGAAGGTAGTAGTAGAGGTGGGGATGGTAGTATGATAGAGGTGGGGAAGGGTGAGGTTTTTATTTGGGAGAGGTGGGGAAGGTTAGTAGTATGGTAGAGGTGGGGTAGGTGGCATAGTATGAGTAGAGGTGGGAAGGTAGTATGGTAGAGGTGGGGAAAGGTAGTATGATAGATGTGGGGAAGGGTAGTAGGGTAGAGGTGGTGGGAAGGTTTTTAGCATCGGTAGAGAGTGGGGATGGTAGTATGGTAGAGGTGGGAGAAGGGAGGTTGGTGTGTGGGGGGGTTGGGTGGTGGGGTGTGGCGGGGGTTGGGAGGGTGTGGTAGGGGGTGTGGGGGTGGTTGGGTGCGTGGGGTGTGGGGAGGGGTTGGGTGGTGGCGGCTGTGGGGGGTTGGTGATGGTGGGGTGTGGGGGGGGTTGCGGTGGGTGGGGAGTGGGGGGTTTGGGTGGCTCGGGCGTGTGGGGGGGGTTGGGTGGGTGGGAGTGTGGGGGGGTTGGTGCTGGCGGTGGTGGGGGGGGTTGGGAGCGTGGTGTGAGGGGGGGTTGGGTGGTGCGGGAGAGGGGGGGAGGGTGGTTGGTTGAGGGGGGGTTGTGTGGTGGGGTGTGGGGGGTTGGGTGGTGGGGTGAGCTGCGGGGTGGGAGGTGGGGGTGTGGGGGGGTGGGGACTGGGTGGTGGGGTGAGGCGGGGGTTGGGTAGGTGGCGGTGTGGGGAGTGACTCGGGTGGTGGTTGGGGAGAGGTGGGGCGTTGGGTGGTGGGGATGTGGGGGGGTTGGGCGGAGGTGGGGTTGTGGGGGGTTCGCGGTGGCGTGGGGTGAGGGGGGGTTTGGTTGGAGGGGTGTGGGGGGGTTGGGAGGTTGGTTGAGGTGGGGATACGGGGTGGTTGGGTGTGGGGGGGACTGGGAGGTGGGGTGTGGGCGGGTTGGGTTCGGGCTGGGCGTGGAGGGGGGATGGGTGGTGGGGAGTGGGGGGGGGTGGGGTGGTGGGGTGGTGGTGGGGTAGGGTGGTGGGGTTGTGGGGGGTTGGGAGGGGGGTTGAGGGGGGGTTGGTTGGTTGGGGTGTGGGGGGGTAGGGTGGTTGGTGTGTGGGGGGGTTGGGGGTGGTGTGTCGGGGGGGTTGGGGTGGTTGGGTGTGGGGGCGGTTGGGGTGATGGGGGTGTGGGGGGGTTTAGGGTGTGGTGGGATGTGGGCGGGGTTGGGTGTGGGGGGGTGTGGGGGGGATGGGGGTGTAGGGTGAGGGGGGGTTGGGGTGTTTGGCTTAGTGAGTGGGGATGGGCTGTTGGGTGTGGGGGGGTTGGGTGGTGGGGGGTGGGGGGTTGGTATGGTTTGGTTTTTGTGGGGGGGATGCGGATTGGTGGGGTGTGGGTGGGGATGGGAGGCTTGGGTGAGGGGGTAGGGAGGTGGGGAGTGGGGGGGTTGGTTGGTGGGGTGTGGGGGGTATGGGTGGCTGGGGCGGTGCGGAGGGTTGGGTGGTGGTGTGCTGGGGGGGTGGGTGTGTTCGGGTGGGTGGGGTGTGGGGGTGGTTGGGTGGTGGGGAGTGGGGGTGGTTGGTAGGTGTGGAGTTGAGGTGGGGCACCCCCCCCCCGAAGGTAGTATGGTTGAGGTGGGGAAGGTAGTATGGTGGAGGTGGGGAAGGGATGGGTAGTTTTGGTTGTGGGGGGGAGGTAGGTTGGTAGAGGTGGGGAAGGTATTAGTATGGCTTGAGGTGGGGAAGGTGTATGGGGAGGTTGGGAAGGTGTCTGGTAGAGGTGGGGAAGGTGGTTGGTTAGAGGTGTGGGAAGGTAGTATGAAGAGGTGGGGAAGGTAAGTCTGGTAGAGGTGGGGGAAGTTTAGTATGGTGAGGTGGGGAAGGTAGTTATGGTAGAGGTGGGGAAGGTTGTATGGTAGGGTGGGGAAGGTAGTTTGGTCGAGGTGGGGAAGGTTAGTATTGTGGACGGTGGGGAAGTTAGTATGATAGAGGTGTTTAATTACTAAAGTATCTTTTTTAATGTTAAAGGTATAGGTTGGGAATGTACTAAATTATTATTATTTTTCCCTTACTAAATTAATCTTTTTTTCCTTACTAATTACTATATTTTCCTTACTACATTACTCTTATTTTCCTTAATACATTCCTTTTATTCTTATTTTCCTTAAGTATGGTAGAGGTGTGGAGGTAGTATGGTAGAGGTGGGGAAGGTAGTATGATAGAGGTGGGGGAGGTAGTATGGTAGACGTGGGGAAGGTAGTTGGTAGAGGTGGAGAAGGTATTTAGTATGGTAGAGGTGGGGAGGTAGTATGGTAGAGGTGGGGAAGGAGCATGGTAGAGGTGGGGGAAGGTAGTATGGTAGAGGTGGCGGAAGGTTTAGTATGGTAGGATGGGAAAGAGTAGTATGGTAGGATGGTGGGGGAGGGAGGTTAGATGGTACGAGGTGGTGGAGGTAGTAGTATGGTTAGAGGGGGGGAAGGTAGTATGGTAGAGGTGTGGGAAGGTAGTATGGTGGAGGTGGGGGAAGGTAGTATGGTGGAGGTGGGGAAGGTAGTATGGTAGAAGTGGGGAAGGTAAGTATTTAGAGTGGGGAAGGTAGTATGGTAGAGGTGGGGACAGGTACGTATGGTGGAGGTGGGGTAAGGTAGTATGCTAGCGGTGGGTAAGGTAGTATGGTAGAGGTGGGGAGGTTTGTATGGTTAGACCGGTGGGGAAGTAGTTATGGTTGAGTTGGGGAAGTATAGTATGGTGGAGGTGGGGAAGGTAGTAATGCTAGAGTTGGGGAAGGTTTCGTATGGTTAGGAGGTGGGGAAGGTTAGCTATGGTGGAGGTGGGGAAGGTAGTATGTAGAGGGTGGGGAAGGTAGTATGGTAGAGAGTGGGGAAGGTAGTATGGTAGAGGTGGGAAGTGGTAGTATGGTAGAGGTGTGGGAAGGTAGTATTGGTGGAGGTGGGGAAGGTAGTATGGTTTAGAGGTGGGGAAGGTTTTGCATGGTAGAGGTGGGGAAGGTAGCATGGTAGAGGTGGGGAGGTAGTATGGTGAGGTGGGGAAGGGTAGTATGGTAGAGGTGGTGGAAGGTAGTATGGTATAGAGGTGGGGAAGGTAGTATGGTAGAGGCGTGGGGACAACGGTTAGTATGGTAGAGGTGGGAAGGTTAGTATGGTAGAAGGTGGGGAAGGTTAGTATGGTAGAGGTGGGGAAGGTATTATGGTAGAGGTGGGGGAGGTAGTATGGTGGAGGTGGGGAGGGCGAAGGCTTGTATGTGTAGAGGTGGGGAAGGTAGTATGGTAGAGGTGGGGAAGGTAGTATGGTAGAGGTGGGAAGGTAGTATGGTAGAGGTGGGGAAGAAGGTGGTATGGTAGAGGTGGGGAAAGGTATAGGTATGGTGAGGTGGGAGGTAGTATGGTAGAGGTTGGGAAAGTTGCATGGTAGTAGAGGTTGGGGAAGTAGTATGGTAGAGGTGGGGGAAGGTAGTTGGTAGAGGTGGGGGAAGGTAGCATGGTAGGAGGTTGGGGAAGGTAGTATGGTAGAGGTGGGTAGGTAGTATGGTAGAGTGGGCGAAGGTAGGTAGCATGGTAGAGGGGGGGAAGGTAGTATGGTAGAGGTGGGGAAGTAGCATGGTAAAGGTGGGGAAGGTTAGTATGGTAGAGGTGGGGTAGGTTAGTATGGTGAGATAGAGGTGGGGGGAGGTAGTATGGTAGAGGTGGGGGAAGGTATAGTATGGTAGAGGTGGGGAACGGTAGCATGGTAGAGGTGGGGAAGGTAGTATGGTAGAGGTGGGGAAGTTAGTATGGTAGAGGTTGGGGAAGGGAAGAGTAGTATGGTATAGATGTGGGGAAGTAGTATGGTGGAGGTGGGGAAGGTAGTATGGTAGAGGTGGGGAAGGTAGAATGGAAGAGGTGGGGGAAGGATAGATGGTAGAGGTTGGTGAAGGTAGTATGGGTAGAGGTGGGGAATGTGATATGTAATCTTTGTTGAAGTTAGTATTTAATAGTTGTTACCCTTGGGGGTGGGGAAGGTAGAATGGTAGAGGTGGGGAAGGTTGCATGGTAGAGCGTGGGGAAAGGTAGTATGGTAGAGGTGGGGAAGGTTTCTTGTATGGTGAGGTGGGAAGGTTAGCATGGAGTTAGAGTGTGGGGAAGGTAGTATGGTTAGAGGTGGGGAAGGCTGTAATCGGAAGAGGTGGGGGAAGGTTAGCATGGTAGAGCGGTTGGGGAAGGTAGTATGGTAGAGAGTGGGAAGGTTAGCATGGTAGTGGTGGGGAAGGTTGTATGGTAGAGGTGGGGAAGGTAGTAGTATGTAGAGGTGGGGAAGGTAGTATGGTAGAGGTGCGGGAGGTAGTATGGTAGAGGGTGGGGAGGTAGTATGGTAGAGGTGGGGAAGGTAGTATGGTAGAGGTGGGGAAGTTTAGTATGGTAGAGGTGGGGGAGGTATAGTATGGTAGACGGTGGGTGAAGGTAGTATGGTAGAAGGTGGGGAGGTAGTATTGAATAGAGGTGGGTAAAGGTAGTATGGTAGAGGTGGGGACAAGGTAGTATGGTAGAGGTGGGGAAGGGGAAGGTAGTATGGTAGAGGTGGGGAAGGTAGTATGGTAGAGGTGTGGACGGTAGTATGGTAGAGGTGGGGAATGGTAGTATGGTAGAGGTGGGGAAAGGTAGTTAGTATGGTAGAGGTGGGGGGAAGGTAGTATGGTTAGAGGTGGGGAGGTAGTATGATAGAGGTTGCGGGAAGGTAGTATGGTAGAGGTGGGGAAGGTTAGTATGGTAGAGGTGGGGAGGTAGTATTGGTAGAGGTGGGGAAGGTAGTATGGTAGAGGTGGGGAAGGTAGTATGGTAGAGGTGGGGAAGGTAGTATGGTAGAGGTGGGGAAGGTAGCATGGTAGAGGTGGGAAAGGTAGCATGGTAGAGGTGGGGAGTAGTATGGTAGAGGTGGAGGAAGGATGGTATGGAAGAGGTGGGAAGGTTAGTATGGTAGAGGTGGGGAAGGTAGTATGGTAGAGGTGGGGAAGGTAGTATGGTAGAGGTGGGGAAGGTAGTATGGTAGAGGTGGGGAAGGTAGTATGGTAGATCGTGGGAGCGAAGGTAGTATGGTAGAGGTGGGGAAGGTTAGTATGGTAAGAGGTGGGGAGAAAGGTAGCATGGAGAGGTGGAAGGTATGTATGGTTAGGAGGTGGGAAGGTAGTATGGTAGAGGTGGGGAAGGTAGTATGGTATAGTGGGAAGGTAGTATGGTTAGAGGTGGGAGGTGTATGGTAGAGGTGTGGGGAAGGTAGTATGGTTAGAGGTGGGGAAAGGGTAATATGGTAGAGGTGGGAAGGTAGTAAGGTAGAAGGTGGGGGAAGGGAGTATGGTAGAGGTGGGGGACAGGGAAGGTAGTATGGTTATTAGAGGTGGGGGAAGGTAGTATGGTAGAGGTGGGGAAGGTAGTATGTAGAGGTGGTGACGGTAGTATGAGTAGAGGTGGGGAAGGTATGTATGGTAGAGGTGGGGGAAGGTAGTATGGTAGAGTTGGAAAGGTTAGTATGGTAGAGGTGGGGAAGGTAGTATGGTAGAGGTGGGGAAAGGTAGTATGGTAGAGGTGGTGACGGTATATGGTAGAAGGTGGGGAAGGTATATGGTAGAGGTGGTGACGGTAGTATGGTAGAGGTGGGGAAGGTTAAGATATGGTAGTGGTGGGGGAAGGTTAGTATGGTAGAGGTGGTGACCGGGTTAGTATGGTAGAGGTGGGGAAAGGTTGTATGGTTAGAGGTGGGGAAGGTAGTATGGTAGAGGTGGAGGAAAGGTAGTATGGTAGAGGTGGGGAAGGTAGTATGATAGAGGTGGGGAGGTAGTATGGTAGAGAGAGGTGGGGAAGGTGTATGGTAGAGGTGGGGAATCGGTAGAATGGTAGAGGTGGCGGAAGGTAGATATGTAGAGATGGGAGAAGGTAGTATGTAGAGGTGGGGAAAAGGTAGTAGTATGGTAGAGGTGTGACGGTATAGTATGGTAAAGAGGTGGGGAAGGTAGTACCCTCGGTTAGAGTTGGTGAAGGTAGTATGGCTAGAGGTGGGGAAGGTAGTATGGTAGAGGTGGGAAGGTAGTATTGGTAGGGTGGGGAAGGTAGTATGGTAGAGGGTGGGGAAGGTAGTATGGTTAGAGGTGGGGAAGGTAGTATGGTAGAGGTGGGGAAGGGTAGTAAGGTAGTATGGTTAGAGGTGGGGAAGGTTAGCATGGTATAGAGGTGGGGAGGTAGTATGGTAGAGGTGGGGAAGGTAGCTGGATAGAGGTAGAGGTGGGCTTTTCGGGGGAAGTAGCATGGTAGAGGTGGGGAAGGTATTTGGTAGAGGTGGGGAAGGTAGTATGGTTAGAGGTGGCGGAGGTAGTATTGTAGGAGGTGGGGAAGGTAGTAGGGTAGAGGTGGGGAAGGTAGTTAGTATGGTAGGGTGGGGAAGGTAGTATGGGAGAGGTGGGGGAAGGTAGTATGGTAGAGGAGGGGGGCAAGGGTAGTATGGTAGAGGGTGGGGAAGGTAGTATGGTAGAGGTGGGGATGGTAGTATGGTACGAGGTGGGGAACGGTAGTTATGGTAGTGGTGGGTCGAAGGTAGCATGGTTAGAGGTGGGGAAGGTAGTATGTAGAGGTGGGGAGCGTAGCATGGTAGGAGGGTATAGAGGTGGGGAAGGTAGTATGGTAGAGGTGGGGAAGGTTTAGTATGGTAGAGGTGGGAAGGTAGCTATCGGTAGGAGGTGGGGAGTAGTATGGTAGAGGTGGGAAGGTAGTATGGTAGAGGAGGGAAGGTAGTTATGGTAGATGGTGGGAAGGTAGCTATGGTAGGGTGGGGGGAGGGTAGTATGGTAGAGGGTGGGGAAGGTAGTATGGTAGAGGTGGGGAATGTAGTATGGTAGAGGTGGGGGAAGGTTAGTATGGTAGAGGTTGGTGAAGTAGTAGTATGGTAGAGGTGGGGAAGATGTGGTATGGGAGGTGGAGGAGGTAGTTATGGTAGAGGTGGTGGAAGGTTAGTATGGTAGAGGAGGGGAAGGTAGTATGGTAGAGGTTGGGGAAGGTAGTATGGTAGAGTGGGGAAAGGTTAGATGGTGGAGGTGGGGAAGGTAGTATGGGGGTGGAGGTGGGGAAGGTAGTATGGTAGAGGTGGTGGGGAAGGTAGTATGGGAAGGGTGGTGGAGGTAGTATGGTAGAGGTGGGGAAGTAATAGTATGATAGAGGTGGGGAAGGTAGTATGGAGAGGTGGGAAGGTAGTATGGTAGAGGTGGGGAAGGTAGATAGGTGAGGTGGGGAAGGTAGTATGGTACGAGGGTGGGGAAGTGGAAGGGTAAGTATGGTAGAGGTGGGGAAGGTAAGATTGGTAGAGGTTAGAGGTGGGGAAGGTAGTATGGTAGAGGTGGGGAAGGTAGTATGGTAGAGGTGAGGAAGGTAGTATGGTAGAGGTAGAGGTGGGGAAGGTAGTTTTGGTAGAGTGGGGAAGGTTTAGTATGGTTGAGGTGGGGGAAGGTTAGTATGGTAGAGGTGGGGAAGAGATATGAAGGTTAGTATGGTAGAGGTGGGGAAGTAGTATGGTAGAGGTAGAGGGTGGGGAGGTGTATGGTAGAGGTGGGGAAGGTATAGTATGGTAGAGGTTAGAGGTGGGGAGGTGTATGGTTAGAGGTGGTGAAGGTAGTATGTAGAGGTGGGGAGTTTAGTATGTAGAGGTGGGAAGGTAGTATGGTAGAGGTGGATTGGTGAATGGTTAGTATGGTAGTGGTGGGGAAGGTAGTATGGTAGAAGGTGGGGAAGGTAGTATGGTTAAGAGGTGGGGAATGGTAGTATGGTAGAGGTAGAGGTGGGGAAGGTAGATATGGTAGAGGTGGGGAAGGTAGTATGGTGTTTAGAGGTGGGGAAGGTAGTATGGTAGAGTAGAGAGTAGAGGGTGGGGGAAGGTAGTATTAGGTAGAGGTGGGGAAGGTAGTATGGTAGAGGTGGGGAAGGTAGTATGGTAGAGGTGGGGAAGGTAGTATGGTAGAGGTGGGGAAGGTAGTATGGTAGAGGTGGGGAAGGTAGTATGGTAGAGGTGGGGAAGGTAGTATGGTAGAGGTGGGGAAGGTAGTATGGTTAGAGGTGGGGCAAGGTTAGTATGGAAGAGGTGGGGGAAGGTAGTATGATAGAGGTGGGGAAGGTAGTATGGTTGAGGTGGGGAAGTAGTAGTATGGTTGGTGAGGTGGGGGAAAGGTAGTATGGTAGGAGGTGGGAAGGTTAGTTGGTAGAGGTGGGGAAAGGTAGTATGGTAGAGGTGGGGAAGGTAGTAGGTAGAGGTGGGGTGAAGGTAGTATGGTAGAGGTGGGGAAGGTGTATGTAGAGGTAGAGGTGGGGAAAGGTGTATGGATAGAGGTGGGAAGGTTAGTATGGTTGAGGTGGGGAAGGTAGTATGGTTAGAGGGTGGGGAGAAGGTAGTTATGGTAGAGTTGGGGAAGGTAGTATGGTAGAGGTGGGGAAGTTTACTAGTATGGTTAGAGGTGGGGAAGGTAGTTATAGTAATGTAGAGGTGGGGGAAGGTAGTTATGGTAGAGGTGGGGATGGTAGTATGTAGAGGTGGGAAGGTAAGTTGTGTAGAGGTGGGGAAGGTAGTATGTGGAGGTGGGGAAGGTAGTATGGTAGAGGTGGGGAAGGTTGTATGGTAGAAGGTGGGGAAGGTAGTTTGGTAGAGGTGGGGAGGTAGTATGTAGAGGTGGGGATGGTATAGTATAGTAGAGGGGGGGAGGTATGTATGGTAGAGGTGGGGGAAGGTAGTATGGTAGGAGGTGGGGTGGTGTTATGGTAGTGGTGGGGGAAGGTTAGCATGGTGAGGTGGGGAGGTAGGTATGGTATAGAGGTGGGAAGGTAGTATGGTAGAGTGTGGGGAAGTAGTATGTAGAGGTGGGGAAGGTAGTATGGTAGAGGTGGGGAAGGTTTAGTATGGATAGAGGTGGGGAAGGTAGTTATGGTAGAGGTGGGGAAGGTAGTATTGTAGAGAGTGGGGAAGGTAGTATGGTTGAGGTGGGAAGGTAGTATGGTGGACGGTGGGGAAGTAGTATGGTAGATAGGTGGGAAGGTAGTATGGTGGAGGTGGGGAAGGTAGTATGGTAGAGGTGGGGAAGGTAGTATGGTAGAGGTGGGGAAGGTAGTATGGTAGAGGTGGGGAAGGTAGTATGGTGGGGGTGGGGGAAGGGTGTATGGTAGAGGTGGGGAAGGTAGTTTATGGTAGGGTGGGGGAAGGTAGTATGGTAGAGGTGGGGAAGGTAGTTGGTAGAGGTGGGGAAGGTAGTATGGTAGAGGTGGAGAAGGTGTATGGTACGAGGTGGGGAATGGTATTAGTATGGTAGATGGTGGGGAAGTAGTATGGTAGAGGTGGGGAGGTAGTATGGTAGAGGTGGGGAAGGTAGTATGGTAGAGGTGGGGAAGGTAGTATGGTAGAGGTGGGGATGGTAGTATGGTAGAGGTGGGGAAGGTAGTATGGTAGAGATTATTGTGCACCTCATATCCATCCTGAGGCTAGTAGAGGTTAGTTTATTGTGTACCTCTTATCAGTCGTGTGGACGGTAGTAACTAGGTACAAGGGTTAAGGGTTGCAGGTGAGAATATGTACAAGGTGGAGGTGGGAGTCAGGTGTGACCTTGTAACATAACAGTAAAGACATCCACACGCTTCTGCCGGACACACAAGTTGTTTGTCAGTATTACTGAACAAATACATAATGAGCCTTAATGGCGTAATTTTGACTGACTTGCTGCTGGCAAGGTTCACTGCACCGTTGTTTATATTGTCGAGTCAGATTTCACCAGCTGGTTCTCAACCCTTCCTCTTACATAATTATCTGTGCGAGTTTCTCTCTTTAAATAGTTATTCTGTACTAACTGGTTGTTAGTTACAAGTGAGAAGGGATGGATGTGGGAGGGACCTGACCTCTCAGTAATTACATAGATAATTAACGTAATGAGGAACACCGGATGGAACAGTGTTACTTACCATTTTACCCGACATTGGAGAGAGGCGTTTACCACGACGTTTTGGTCTGACTTGAACCATTGACAAGTCGGACCGAAACGTAGTTATAAGCTTCTCTCTCCTATATACAAGTTATTTGTGAATTACCTTCTTGTGCTAGTGAGCTCCGCCTCTCCTGTCTCAGTATTGTCCCGGCGCGGGTCTTTTCCAGATGGTGACCAGGGGTTGGCCCAGATGGTGACCCGGGGTTGGCCCAGATGGTGACGGGGTTAGCCCAGAGATGGAGACCGGGGTTGGCCAAATATGGTGACCGGGGTTGGCCCAGATGGTGACCCGGGGTTGGCCCAGATGGTGACCCGGGGTTGGCCCAGATGGTGACCCGGGGTTGGCCCAGATGGTGACCCGGGGTTGGCCCTCCGGGTCGGGGGAGTCGCTCATCTTTCTTCTGTCCTGTACGGACGGCCTCTACTGTCATCAACATTATCACCGTCTCCTCTGACAGTACATAAGTCTCCATACTGTTGCTTCAGAAGCTCCAGCTGTGGGTCATCACCTAAGGACCCTCGTCAGGAAACACTCTTTGTCCTGCTTCCTGACAAACCTGACCTCACCTAAGCTTCACATCGCCAGGGTTCGAACCCCCATTAGTTCTGTGACCTCTCATATAGTGTTTGCAGAATTTTTTTCAATATGGTTAGACATTGCATCGAGAAAATTATCATATATGAGATTCCACAACTGATAATTATGGAAGACTCAACAAAAATCGTATAACGAGATTGTAAACGAATTACAGAACGTTTCAGCTCGCCGTGAGTTTAAACCCCACCCGTTCTGTGGTAGATATAATTATGTCAGATTATCACTGTTTAAGATGCTTGCATCAGTCAGCCATTTGTGTTTACAGCAGTAATTACTCTGGATGATAATACACACTCGTTTAGTCATGATCAGTAAGACAACAGTACAACTCTTGGATGTTTTTATCATAAAGACGTTTCGCTCACCAGTGGCTTTATCAGTTCAGTACAGAGGTTATCTGAAGGTGTTGAAACTTCAGACAGAAGAAAGCGAGGTTATCAGTCCCTCAGTCTGTCTGGCATCAGATCTGACAGTAACGGTGTATTGTCTACAACAGTAACATTATACTGTCTACAACAGTAACATTATACTGTCTACAACAGTAACATTATACTGTCTACAAACAGTAAACATTATACTGTTCTACAGACAGTAACATTATACTGTCTACAACAGTAACATATTTACTGTCTACAACAGTATACATTTATTTAACTGTCTACAAACAGTAACATTATACTGTTCTACAACAGATAACATTATACTGTCTACAACAGTAACATTATACTGTCTACAACAGTAACATTATACTGTCTACAACAGTAACATTATACTGTCTACAACAGTAACATTATACTGTCTACAACAGTAACATTATACTGCTCTAACAACAGTAACATTATACTGTCTATAAACAGTAAACCCAAAATCTATACTGTCTACAACAGTAACATTATACTGTTACACAGTAACATTATACTGTCCTGAGTTTTACCTGGAGAGAGTTCCGGGGGGTAAACGCCCCGCCCCCCGTTGTGACCGGCCCCGGTGGATCGACCCTGATCAACCGGCTTTGCTGTGGCTGCACGCAAACCAAGTACGAGCCACAGCCCGGCTGGTCAGGAACCGACTTTAGGGTTGTCATGCCAGCTTGAAGACCCCAGGGGTTGTTGGAAATCCCCCATGTGTGCGGGGAGGCATTTTGAACAGTCTCGGGCCCCTGACACTTTTTGTATGGTTCTTAACGTGTAGTGACACCCCTGTTTTCTTGGGGGATGGTGAAATCGCTGCCAAGTCTTTTGCTTTGTAGTGAGTGTTTTCGTGTGCAAGTTCGGTACTTGTCCCCTAGGTTTTTTGGTGTATATAATCATGTATTCTCCGCCTGCGTTCCAGGGAATAAGGTTAGGAACCCAAGCGCTCCAGAAATTGAGGGTTTTATCTCCGTTATGCGACCGTGAAAGTTTCTGTACATTTTCTAGGTCGGCAATTTCACCTCCCTTGAAAGGTGCTTTTTAGTGTGCAGCAAATTCCAGCTAGATAGAACAAGTGACCTGAAAGGTGTAAATTGGGTTTGGCCCCCCTAGTTTTGAAGGTTCTCATTATCCTCCTTCATTTTTCTAGAGATGCGATTAATACAATGTTATGGTCCTTGAAGGTGAACCTCCGACATGACACTCCCAGTTTTGACGTTGGTGTTTCGCTCTTTTTGTCCCTTGTGAAGTTTTAAATTTTTCCTCGTGTTTCCTTTCTGAGTAATTGAATTTCTTCGTTGAACTTCATATTGTTTTTTGCAGCCCACTGAAAGATTTGGTTAATGTCCCCCTGGGGCCTTGCATGCGCAATGGAAGCACGTCTGCAGATTCGAGTGTCATCTGCAAAGGAAGCCGGTGCTGTGGCGACATCCTTGTCTATGTTGATAGGGATGAGGGAACAAGATGGGAGCGATACTGGGCCCTTTTGGAACAGAGTTTTCACCGTAGCTGCCCCGGACTTTTCTTGTTGACGACTACTCTCTGTGTTTGTTAGTGAGGAAAATTAAAGATCCATCGACCGACTTTTTCCCGTTAAATTTCCTTTAGCACGCATTTTTTGCGCTTTACGCCCATGGGCACAGCGAAGGCTTTTGCAAAATCTTATATATTACATCTGCATTTTTTTTTTCTTCAGTGCATTTAGGACCTTGTCGTAGTGATCCCCTGTGAACAGACAGGAGCGCCTTTTAAACCCCTTTGCCCCGGGTTGAACGATGGGTTTCTAAGGGGGGATCTTGCCTTTTTGGACCCTTTCAAAAAATTTTTAGATATGGAAATTTTGTGCATTGGTCGGCTTGCTTTTCTTTTACGCCCCCTTTTTTTGGGGTGGGGTTTTTTGTTGTTTTAGTAACTGGGGGACACCCCCGGCCCGCTCCCCCCCTCCATGGGGGAAACGGCTCGTGATAGGGGCTTCTTTCAGTTCTTTTGAAAAAGGAGTTTCCGAGTTGGCCCCGGGCAGAGGCAGGGAGTCATTTATCGCCTGTTCGAAGTCATTTTGGGGTCAAATTTAAAAGGATAGGGTTGTGTTTAACCCCAAATTTTTTTTCTCTCATAAAAAAAAATTTTGACTTCGGGCTCTCTTGGTTTTGCGGGTTGCTAAAAAAAGAGTCATATTTGGGGCTTTATAGCTCACTCATTTCCTTGCTGCACTGGTAGGACCCCTCTTTTTTAAGTAGGGGGGCCCTACTGGGTTGTTCTCGATTTTGATTTTTGGGAAAAGGGGGAAAAAAAATACTTTGGGTTCTTTTGATTTCATTTATGGCTTTTGTTTTCCCCCGATTCCGACTCCCATAAGATTTCCCTTTTGCTTAAGTTCGAGCTTGATTTCTCTGCCAGTGTCTCCCTACGCATTTTAGATATTTGCCCTTTTTGCCGCTCGTTTTTTCTTTTCCCTCGCCTGTAAAGGGAGGGCCGTCTCTTTTGTTTTTAAATTTCTCCTCCCTTTTTATTAGAGGAATAAGCCCCTTTTGCAACATCGGTTTCCACCGAGTTAATCTGTTCAGGCATAGTTGGGGTCGTGTTTCTTAGTATATCTTCCCCGCTTAATCGGTTAGGCTTGGTTTACTTGGTCCCACTTTATGTTTTTTTTTATTGAAATTGATTTGGTGAATGCTCCCCCGTGATATCTAAATTAGTGGTCGGGGCTCCCCGCATACATCCCGAACCCAATTATGTTGTGATCGGTAAAATTTTTTTGATATGGTGAAATTTTTTATCAGATATCATTGTTAGTGAAGATGAGGTCTAGTGTATTCTCCAGTTAGTGGGTCTATAATTTGCTGGTTTAAATTGAATTTTGGCAGAGATTAAAAGCTCGTTGGTGTGAGTTTTTTTTCAGGCTGCCTCCGGTGTTTTATGCAACAATTTATTTGCTATATTCCTCCATTTTAGGTGCATTAAGTTGAAATCCCCCAGGAGCAAGATGTTGGGTGCAGGAGCTGGAAGGTTTTCCAGACAGTGGTCAATTTTTAACAGCTATTTTTAACAGCTGTCTACAACAGTAACATTATACTGTCTACAACAGTAACATTATACTGTCTACAACAGTAACATTATACTGTCTACAACAGTAACATTATACTGTCTACAACAGTAACATTATACTGTCTACAACATATCAGCTAGAGCAGTAACATTATACTGTCTACAACAGTAACATTATACTGTCTACAACATATCAGCTAGAGCAGTAACATTATACTGTCTACAACAGTAACATTATACTGTCTACAACAGTAACATTATACTGTCTACAACACATCAGCTACAACAGTAACATTATACTGTCTACAACAGTAACATTATACTGTCTACAACACATCAGCTACAACAGTAACATTATACTGTCTACAACAGTAACATTATACTGTCTACAACAGTAACATTATACTGTCTACAACAGTAACATTATACTGTCTACAACAGTAACATTATACTGTCTACAACAGTAACATTATACTGTCTACAACACATCAGCTACAACAGTAACATTATACTGTCTACAACAGTAACATTATACTGTCTACAACAGTAACATTATACTATCTACAACAGTAACATTATACTGTCTACAACAGTAACATTATACTGTCTACAACAGTAACATTATACTGTCTATAACAGTAACATTATACTGTCTACAACAGTAACATTATACTGTCTATAACAGTAACATTATACTGTCTACAACAGTAACATTATACTGTCTACAACAGTAACATTATACTGTCTACAACAGTAACATTATACTATCTACAACAGTAACATTATACTGTCTACAACAGTAACATTATACTGTCTACAACAGTAACATTATACTGTCTACAACAGTAACATTATACTGTCTACAACATATCAGCTAGAGCAGTAACATTATACTGTCTACAACAGTAACATTATACTGTCTACAACAGTAACATTATACTGTCTACAACAGTAACATTATACTGTCTACAACAGTAACATACTGTCTACAACAGTAACATTATACTGTCTACAACATATCAGCTAGAGCAGTAACATTATACTGTCTACAACAGTAACATTATACTGTCTACAACAGTAACATTATACTGTCTACAACAGTAACATTATACTGTCTACAACACATCAGCTACAACAGTAACATTATACTGTCTACAACAGTAACATTATACTGTCTACAACAGTAACATTATACTGTCTACAACAGTAACATTATACTGTCTACAACAGTAACATTATACTGTCTACAACAGTAACATTATACTGTCTACAACAGTAACATTATACTGTCTACAACAGTAACATTATACTATCTACAACAGTAACATTATACTGTCTACAACAGTAACATTATACTGTCTACAACAGTAACATTATACTGTCTACAACACATCATCTTGTGGATTAAGACACATGTGCAACAGTTGGGTAACTTTATTGATGTAACCTTTCGTCCGCACAGTAGACTTCTTCTGATACAAAGAAACTGGTAGTAATTAAACACAAATGATGTAATCAGTCCATCAACCTTGGAGAAAAAGTATTTGAGGTGATCAGTCCCTCAGCCTGGAGAAGACTTCAGCTTGCTGGTCTGGAACAATATGAAGCATGAGAACGGTGTCTTAAATACTGTGGAAGGTGAGCTGGAAGATCTGGAAGACGGTGTAGGGGACGGGAACCACTAGTGGAAGATCTGGAAGACGGTGTAGGGGACGGGAACCACTAGTGGAAACTCTGGAAGACGGTGTAGGGGACGGGATCCACTAGTGGAAACTCTGGAAGACGGTGTAGGGGACGGAATCCACTAGTGGAAGATCTGGAGGATGGTGTAGGGGACGGGATCCACTAGTGGAAGATCTGGAAGACGGTGTAGGGGACGGGAACCACTAGTGGAAACTCTGGAAGACGGTGTAGGGGACGGGATCCACTAGTGGAAACTCTGGAAGACGGTGTAGGGGACGGAATCCACTAGTGGAAGATCTGGAGGATGGTGTAGGGGACGGGATCCACTAGTGGAAGATCTGGAAGACGGTGTAGGGGACGGGAACCACTAGTGGAAACTCTGGAAGACGGTGTAGGGGACGGGATCCACTAGTGGAAACTCTGGAAGACGGTGTAGGGGACGGAATCCACTAGTGGAAGATCTGGAAGACAGTGTAGAGGACGGGAGCCACTAGTGGAAGATCTGGAAGACGGTGTAGGGGACGGGATCCACTAGTGGAAACTCTGGAAGACGGTGTAGGGGACGGGATCCACTAGTGGAAGATCAGGAAGACAGTGCAGAGGACGGGAGCCACTAGTGAAAGATCTGGAAGACGATGTAGGGGACGGGATCCACTACTAGAAGATTTGGAAGCCAGTGTAGGGGACGGGATCCACTAGTGGAAGATCTGGAAGACAGTGTAGGGGACGGGATCCACTAGTGGAAGATCTGGAAGACGGTGTAGGGGGCGGGATCCACTAGTGGAAGATCTGGAAGACAGTGTAGGGGACGGGATCCACTAGTGGAAGATCTGGAAGACAGTGTAGGGGACGGGAACCACTAGTGGAAGATCTGGAAGACGGTGTAGGGGACGGGATCCACTAGTGGAAGATCTGGAAGACGGTGTAGGGGACGGGATCCACTAGTGGAAACTCTGGAAGACGGTGTAGGGGACGGGATCCACTAGTGGAAGATCTGGAAGACAGTGTAGGGGACGGGAACCACTAGTGGAAGATCTGGAAGACGGTGTAGAGGACGGGAACCACTAGTGGAAGATCTGGAAGACAGTGTAAGGGACGGGAACCACTAGTGGAAGATCTGCAAGACAGTGTAGGGGACGGGATCCACTAGTGGAAGATCTGGAAGACAGTGTAGGGGACGGGAACCACTAGTGGAAGATCTGGAAGACGGTGTAGGGGACGGGAACCACTAGTGGAAGATCTGGAAGACAGTGTAGGGGACGGGAACCACTAGTGGAAGATCTGGAAGACAGTGTAGGGGACGGGATCCACTAGTGGAAGATCTGGAAGACAGTGTAGGGGACGGATCCACTAGTGGAAGATCTGGAAGACAGTGTAGGGGACGGGATCCACTAGTGGAAGATCTGGAAGACAGTGTAGGGGACGGGAACCACTAGTGGAAGATCTGGAAGACAGTGTAGGGGACGGGAACCACTAGTGGAAGATCTGGAAGACGGTGTAGGGGACGGGAACCACTAGTGGAAGATCTGGAAGACGGTGTAGGGGACGGGAACCACTAGTGGAAGATCTGGAAGACAGTGTAGGGGACGGGAACCACTAGTGGAAGATCTGGAAGACGGTGTAGGGGACGGGAACCACTAGTGGAAGATCTGGAAGACAGTGTAGGGGACGGGATCCACTAGTGGAAGATCTGGAAGACAGTGTAGGGGACGGGATCCACTAGTGGAAGATCTGGAAGACAGTGTAGGGGACGGGATCCACTAGTGGAAGATCTGGAAGACAGTGTAGGGACGGGATCCACTAGTGGAAGATCTGGAAGACAGTGTAGGGGACAGGATCCACTAGTGGAAGATCTGGAAGACAGTGTAGGGGACGGGAACCACTAGTGAAAGATCTGGAAGACAGTGTAGGGGACGGGATCCACTAGTGGAAGATCTGGAAGACAGTGTAGGGGACGGGATCCACTAGTGGATGTAAGAAGGCAGTTCCATCTGGACTTCAACCCTTGTCACTAGTAACTAGTAGTTACACCATGAAGTATGGAAGATGTTCTGTACCAAGATACCGTTGTACTCGTGGTAGTGGTAGTAGTAGTAGTAGTGGTGGTGGTACTAGTTGTAATAGTAGCAGTGATAGTGATAGTAGTAGTAGTAATTGTAGTGATAGTAATAGTAGTAATGATAGTAGTAGTAGTGGTAGTAGAAATGGTAGTATCAGTGGTAGTTGTGGTGGTATAAAATTAAGCTAATATCGTGGCTGAATTAGTATAGCCAGTGTACAGGTTCATCTGTGACGGGTTTCCAGAGTCTACTCCCAGAACCCGGCCTTGGGCCAGGCTCGTCTGCTGCTTGCCTGGTCAACCAGGCTGTTGTATGTGTCATGTTTCTTGACGCATCTGAAAGATTAGTCTCTCTCTCTCTCTCTCTCTCTCCTCCTCCTCCTCTCTCTCCTTCTCCCCTCTCTCTCTCTCTCTCTCCTCTCTCTCTCTCTCTCTCTCCCTCTCTGTCTCTCTCTCTCCCTCTGTCTCTGTCTTCTCCCCTTCTCCTCTCGTCTCTCTCTCTCTCTCTCTCTCTCTCTCCCCTCTCTCTCTCTCTCTCTCCTCTCCTCTCTCTCTCTCTCTCTGTCCTCTCTCTCTCCCTCTGTCTCTGTCTCTCTCTCTCCCTCTGTCTCTGTTCTCTCTCTGTCTCTCTGTCTCTCTGTCTCTGTCTCTGTCTCTCTCTCTCTCTCTCTCTCTCTCTCTCTCTCTCTCTCTCTTCTCTCTCTCTCTCTCTCTCTCTCTCTCTAACACAGTTATTTTCCGCAGTGATTGACAGTAGCAAGATTTGCTTGATAGTTGATGACCATAATGGAATTCTGTCTTTTGTGAGTTGATGTATTAGGTATCCCTCAAGGGGATAGTTAAGTGCTTGTCTGAATCTTCTTGGTCATGTTTCTCTCCTGCAGCGTTTCGTTCATTAGCCTTTAGTTTCGCTTCCAAGGTGATGTTTGTTCGTGGAAAGCTTGAACTAGATTTGACCTACCTACCTGGAGGTTGTTGCGGGGGTCAACGCCCCCGCGGACCAGTCCCTGACCAGACCTTGCGGTGGATCAGGGCCTGATCAACCAGGCTGTTACTGCGAATCACAGCCCGGCTGGTCGAGTACTGACTTTAGGTGCGTGTCCAGCGCCTTCTTAGAGACAGCCAGGGGTCAATTGGTAATCCCCTTTATGTATGCTGGGAGGCAGCTGAACAGTCTTGGGCTCCGGACACTTATTTTCTTGTCTTTTATCGTGCTAGTGGCGCCCCTGCTTCTCATCCGGGGAATGTTGCATCTCCTGTCGAGTCTTTTGCTTTCAAAGGGAGTGATTTTCGTGTGCAAGTTTGGTACTAATCCCTCTAGGATTTTCCATGTGTATATTATCATGTATCTTTCTCGCCTGCGTTCCAGGGAATACAAGTCAAGGGACTTTAACCGTTCCCAGTAATTTAGGTGCTTTACCGTACTTATGTGTGCCGTGAAAGTTCTCTGTACATTCTCCAGGTCAGCATTTTCACCTGCCTTGAAGGAGGCAGTTAGTGTACTGCAATATTCCAGCCTAGACAGAACAGGCCCATCCTATCATTTTTGTAATCAGTCCGTCAACCTGGGAGGAAAAGTATCTAGAGGTGGTCAGTCCCTCAGCCTGGAGAAGAGTTCAGCTCCATAGAGCTGAACTCTCCTCCATGTTAGTAGACTGGTGTGGGCGGCATCCTGGGGACAAGATTAACCTAAGTTACAGGAAATGCTCTACATAACCAGGGACTTTCTATATAGTACAGTGTATGTCACTGTTGTCAACTATGGTCTGTATAAGTTGTACCATGTAGAAATAATGATTATATTATTATTATTATTATTATTATTATTATTATTATTATTATTATTATTTATCATCACCCATAATCACAGTGAATAAGTCTCTGTGATACGTAACTGTGTGGTCACTGTAGGCGTGGGGGCGGGCTTAGTGCCCATATGGGCGTGTATGGCCCGGGGGATGGGTGTGGGGTGCATTGTATAGCTTTCAGAGTACACTGGTTGGGCCCCACAAGCTGTGTGTCCGGGGGGGGTGAGGGGGGGGGGAGGGTTCCCCTACTGTCTTACCCCTCACCTACAACACTGGTCTGACAGGCTGCAATGCATGTTGATCTGAAGGTCGATTATCTTCTTGATAGCTGGTACTGACAGTCATACCTTGTTATAGGTGGTCTCTCTCTCTCTCTCTCTCTCTCTCTCTCTCTCTCTCTCTCTCTCTCTCTCTCTCTCTCTCTCTCTCTCTCTCTCTCTCTCTCTCTCTCTCTCTCTCTCTCTCTCTCTCTCTCTCTCTCTCTCTCTCTCTCTCTCTCTAATATTTCTTAAACTATCGTTGGCACTACATGTATCCTGACTGGCATGTCATTATTTAGCTTCTGTCAGGTGTCACCGGACACTGTCAGGTGTCACCGGACACTGTCAGGTGTCACCGGACACTGTCAGGTGTCACCGGACACTGTCAGGTGTCACCGGACACTGTCAGGTGTCACCGAACACTGTCAGGTGTCACCGGACACTGTCAGGTGTCACCGGACACTGTCAGGTGTCACCGGACACTGTCAGGTGTCACCGGACACTGTCATGTGTCACCGGACACTGTCAGGTGTCACCGGACACTGTCAGGTGTCACCGGACACTATCAGGTGTCACCGGACACTGTCATGTGTCACCGGACACTGTCAGGTGTCACCGGACACTGTCAGGTGTCACCGGACACTGTCAGGTGTCACCGGACACTGTCAGGTGTCACCGGACACTGTCAGGTGTCACCGGACACTGTCAGGTGTCACCGGACACTATCAGGTGTCACCGGACACTGTCAGGTGTCACCGGACACTGTGAGG
This sequence comes from Cherax quadricarinatus, assembly GCF_026875155.1. Classification (NCBI taxonomy): domain Eukaryota; kingdom Metazoa; phylum Arthropoda; class Malacostraca; order Decapoda; family Parastacidae; genus Cherax; species Cherax quadricarinatus. Next base: position 23,060,834 of record NC_069489.1, on the reverse strand, counting down.
TGTCACCGGACACTGTCAGGTGTCACCGGACACTGTCAGGTGCCACCGGACACTGTCAGGTGTCACCGGATACTGTCATATGTCACCGGACACTGTCATGTGTCACCGGACACTGTCAGGTGTCACCGGACACTGTCAGGTGTCACCGGACACTGTCAGGTGTCACCGGACACTGTCAGGTGTCACCGGACACTGTCAGGTGTCACCGGACACTGTCAGGTGTCACCGGACACTGTCAGGTGTCACCGGACACTGTCAGGTGTCACCGGACACTGTCAGGTGTCACCGGACACTGTCATGTGTCACCGGACACTGTCATGTGTCACCGGACACTGTCAGGTGTCACCGGACACTGTCAGGTGTCACCGGACACTGTCAGGTGTCGCCGGACACTGTCATGTGTCACCGGACACTGTCAGGTGTCACCGGACACTGTCATGTGTCATCACATCAGTAGCATATGACATCAACTTGATAAATAAGACACATGTGCAACACATAGCTACCTCACCAAGATACCCAGGTGTTGCACACGTGTCTGACTATCATGGCTGGAGTACACACGAGTACGTACTCGTTACCTTGTACTCGGTAATGTTAACCTGTTTCGTCTACGACTTACTGGAAGATCGATACTAATGTTGCTGGTGGGATCTTCCAGGTTGTGTTACTTGTATAGTGTTGCTGGTGGGATCTTCCAGGTTGTGTTACTTGTATAGTGTTGCTGGTGAGATCTTCCAGGTTGTGTTGCTGGTAGGATCTTCCAGGTTGTGTTACTTGTATAGTGTTGCTGGTGGGATCTTCCAGGTTGTGTTACTTGTATAGTGTTGCTGGTGGGATCTTCCAGGTTGTGTTACTGGTATAGTGTTGCTGGTGAGATCTTCCAGGTTGTGTTACTGGTGAGATCTTCCAGGTTGTGTTACTTGTATAGTGTTGCTGGTGGGATCTTCCAGGTTGTGTTACTGGTATAGTGTTGCTGGTGAGATCTTCCAGGTTGTGTTGCTGGTGGGATCTTCCAGGTTGTGTTACTGGTATAGTGTTGCTGGTGGGATCTTCCAGGTTGTGTTACTGGTATAGTGTTGCTGGTGGGATCTTCCAGGTTGTGTTACTGGTATAGTGTTGCTGGTGGGATCTTCCAGGTTGTGTTACTGGTATAGTGTTGCTGGTGGGATCTTCCAGGTTGTGTTACTGGTATAGTGTTGCTGGTGGGATCTTCCAGGTTGTGTTACTGGTATAGTGTTGCTGGTGAGATCTTCCAGGTTGTGTTACTGGTATAGTGTTGCTGGTGGGATCTTCCAGGTTGTGTTACTTGTATAGTGTTGCTGGTGGGATCTTCCAGGTTGTGTTACTGGTATAGTGTTGCTGGTGGGATCTTCCAGGTTGTGTTACTGGTATAGTGTTGCTGGTGGGATCTTCCAGGTTGTGTTACTTGTATAGTGTTGCTGGTGGGATCTTCCAGGTTGTGTTACTGGTATAGTGTTGCTGGTGGGATCTTCTAGGTTGTGTTACTGGTATAGTGTTGCTGGTGAGATCTTCCAGGTTGTGTTACTGGTATAGTGTTGCTGGTGAGATCTTCCAGGTTGTGTTACTGGTATAGTGTTGCTGGTGGGATCTTCCAGGTTGTGTTACTGGTATAGTGTGTGCTGGTGGGATCTTCCAGGTTGTGTTACTGGTATAGTGTTGCTGGTGGGATCTTCCAGTTGTGTTACTTGTATAGTGTTGCTGGTGGGATCTTCCAGGTTGTGTTACTGGTATAGTGTTGCTGGTGAGATCTTCCAGGTTGTGTTACTGGTATAGTGTTGCTGGTGAGATCTTCCAGGTTGTGTTACTGGTATAGTGTTGCTGGTGAGATCTTCCAGGTTGTGTTACTGTATAGTGTTGCTGGTGGGATCTTCCAGGTTGTGTTACTTGTATAGTGTTGCTGGTGGGATCTTCCAGGTTGTGTTACTGGTATAGTGTTGCTGGTGGGATCTTCCAGGTTGTGTTACTGGTATAGTGTTGCTGGTGGGATCTTCCAGGTTGTGTTACTGGTATAGTGTTGCTGGTGGGATCTTCCAGGTTGTGTTACTGGTATAGTGTTGCTGGTGAGATCTTCCAGGTTGTGTTACTGGTATAGTGTTGCTGGTGGGATCTTCCAGGTTGTGTTACTTGTATAGTGTTGCTGGTGGGATCTTCCAGGTTGTGTTACTGGTATAGTGTTGCTGGTGGGATCTTCCAGGTTGTGTTACTGGTATAGTGTTGCTGGTGGGATCTTCCAGGTTGTGTTACTTGTATAGTGTTGCTGGTGGGATCTTCCAGGTTGTGTTTACTGGTATAGTGTTGCTGGTGGGATCTTCCAGGTTGTGTTACTGGTATAGTGTTGCTGGTGAGATCTTCCAGGTTGTGTTACTGGTATAGTGTTGCTGGTGAGATCTTCCAGGTTGTGTTACTGGTATAGTGTTGCTGGTGAGATCTTCCAGGTTGTGTTACTGGTATAGTGTTGCTGGTGGGATCTTCCAGGTTGTGTTACTGGTATAGTGTTGCTGGTGGGATCTTCCAGGTTGTGTTACTGGTATAGTGTTGCTGGTGGGATCTTCCAGGTTGTGTTACTTGTATAGTGTTGCTGGTGGGATCTTCCAGGTTGTGTTACTGGTATAGTGTTGCTGGTGGGATCTTCCAGGTTGTGTTACTGGTATAGTGTTGCTGGTGAGATCTTCCAGGTTGTGTTACTGGTATAGTGTTGCTTGTGAGATATTCCAGGTTGTGTTACTGGTTATAGTGTTGCTTGTGAGATATTCCAGGTTGTGTTACTGGTATAGTGTTGCTTGTGAGATATTCCAGGTTGTGTTACTGGTATAGTGTTGCTTGTGAGATATTCCAGGTTGTGTTACTGGTATAGTGTTGCTTGTGAGATATTCCAGGTTGTGTTACTGGTATAGTGTTGCTGGTGGGATCTTCCAGGTTGTGTTACTTGTATAGTGTTGCTGGTGGGATCTTCCAGGTTGTGTTACTGGTATAGTCTTGGTGATACCCCCCTCCTGGAGAAAATTTCTCCACACTGGACGTACAAGAAAACTGAGGCAGAACAACATTTAAAAGTCTGTAAACTTAATCTGTGTAGAAATTAATAAATAACTGTCAGTTGAGCAGCACAATAAAACAGTTTATCAGACATCATCGTCAAGGCTGCGACCCTCCAGAGTAACTTACCCGTATACAGTATCTATAAATTAGTCAAAGTCATCATCACTTCTCAGACGTTTCGCCTACACAGTAAGCTTCTTCAGTTGAATACTGACGTGACAGTAGAAGCAGTGGAGAGGTGACGATGTGGTGATCACTCAGTCTTAAGTACTTTTGAGGTGGTCATTCCCTCAGCCACGAGAAGTGTTGAGCTGCGCAGTAACAGCCAGTACTGGAGAGAACAAGGATATGAACCACATTGCGATGCTTACACCACTCACAGAAACACATTGCGATGCTTACACCACTCACAGAAACACATTACGATGCTTACACCACTCACAGAAACACATTACGATGCTTACACCACTCACAGAAACGCATTACGATGCTTACACCACTCACAGAAACGCATTACGATGCTTACACCACTCACAGAAACACATTACGATGCTTACACCACTCACAGAAACACATTACGATGCTTACACCACTCACAGAAACACATTACGATGCTTACACCCACTCACAGAAACACATTACGATGCTTACACCACTCACAGAAACACATTACGATGCTTACACCACTCACAGAAACACATTACGATGCTTACAACACTCACAGAAACACATTACGATGCTTACAACCACTCACAGAAAACACATTACGATGCTTACACCACTCACAGAAACACATTACGATGCTTACACCACTCACAGAAACACATTACGATGCTTACACACACTCACAGAAACACATTACGATGCTTACAACACTCACAGAAACACATTACGATGCTTACACCACTCACAGAAACACATTACGATGCTTACACCACTCACAGAAACACATTACGATGCTTACACCACTCACAGAAACACATTACGATGCTTACACCACTCACAGAAACACATTACGATGCTTACAACACTCACAGAAACACATTACGATGCTTACACCACTCACAGAAACACATTACGATGCTTACAACACTCACAGAAACACATTACGATGCTTACACCACTCACAGAAACACATTACGATGCTTACACCACTCACAGTAACACATTACGATGCTTACACCACTCACAGAAACACATTACGATGCTTACACCACTCACAGAAACACATTACGATGCTTACCACCACTCACAGTAACACATTACGATGCTTACACCACTCACAGAAACACATTACGATGCTTACACCACTCACAGAAACACATTACGATGCTTACACCACTCACAGAAACACATTACGATGCTTACACCACTCACAGAAACACATTACGATGCTTACACCACTCACAGAAACACATTACGATGCTTACAACCACTCACAGAAACACATTACGATGCTTACACCACTCACAGAAACACATTACGATGCTTACCACCACTCACAGAAACACATTACGATGCTTACACCACTCACAGAAACACATTACGATGCTTACACCACTCACAGAAACACATTACGATGCTTACACCACTCACAGAAACACATTACGATGCTTACACCACTCACAGAAACGCATTACGATGCTTACACCACTCACAGAAACGCATTACGATGCTTACACCACTCACAGAAACGCATTACGATGCTTACACCACTCACAGAAACGCATTACGATGCTTACACCACTCACAGAAACGCATTACGATGCTTACACCACTCACAGAAACGCATTACGATGCTTACACCACTCACAGAAACGCATTACGATGCTTACACCACTCACAGTAAACCATTATCGATGCTTACAACACTCACAGAAACGCATTATATGCTTACAACACTCACAGAAACCATTACGATGCTTACACCACTCACAGAAACACATTACGATGCTTACACCACTCACAGAAACACATTATGATGCTTACAACACTCACAGAAACACATTACGATGCTTACAACACTCACAGAAACACATTACGATGCTTACACCACTCACAGAAACACATTACGATGCTTACACCACTCACAGAAACACATTACGATGCTTACACCACTCACAGAAACACATTACGATGCTTACAACACTCACAGAAACACATTACGATGCTTACAACACTCACAGAAACACATTACGATGCTTACAACACTCACAGAAACACATTACGATGCTTACACACTCACAGAAACACATTACGATGCTTACACCACTCACAGAAACACATTACGATGCTTACACCACTCACAGTAACACATTACGATGCTTACACCACTCACAGAAACACATTACGATGCTTACACCACTCACAGAAACACATTACGATGCTTACACCACTCACAGTAACACATTACGATGCTTACACCACTCACAGAAACACATTACGATGCTTACACCACTCACAGAAACACATTACGATGCTTACACCACTCACAGAAACACATTACGATGCTTACACCACTCACAGAAACACATTACGATGCTTACACCACTCACAGAAACACATTACGATGCTTACACCACTCACAGAAACACATTACGATGCTTACACCACTCACAGAAACACATTACGATGCTTACACCACTCACAGAAACACATTACGATGCTTACACCACTCACAGAAACACATTACGATGCTTACACCACTCACAGAAACACATTACGATGCTTACACCACTCACAGAAACACATTACGATGCTTACACCACTCACAGAAACGCATTACGATGCTTACACCACTCACAGAAACGCATTACGATGCTTACACCACTCACAGAAACGCATTACGATGCTTACACCACTCACAGAAACGCATTACGATGCTTACACCACTCACAGAAACGCATTACGATGCTTACACCACTCACAGAAACGCATTACGATGCTTACACCACTCACAGAAACGCATTACGATGCTTACACCACTCACAGTAAACACATTATCGATGCTTACACCACTCACAGAAACCATTAGATGCTTACAACACTCACAGAAACACATTTACGATGCTTACAACACTCACAGAAACACATTACGATGCTTCAACACTCACAGAAACACATTACGATGCTTACAACACTCACAGAAACACATTACGATGCTTACAACACTCACAGAAACACATTACGATGCTTACAACACTCACAGAAACACATTACGATGCTTACAACACTCACAGTAATACATTACGATGCTTACAACACTCACAGAAACACATTACGATGCTTACAACACTCACAGAAACACATTACGATGCTTACAACACTCACAGTAACACATTACGATGCTTACAACATTCACAGAAACACATTACGATGCTTACAACACTCACAGAAACACATTACGATTCTTACAACACTCACAGAAACACATTACGATGCTTACAACACTCACAGTAACACATTACGATGCTTACAACACTCACAGAAACACATTACGATGCTTACAACACTCACAGAAACACATTACGATGCTTACAAACACTCACAGAAACATTACGATGCTTACAACACTCACAGAAACACATTACGATGCTTACAACACTCACAGTAACACATTACGATGCTTACAACACTCACAGTAACACATTACGATGCTTACAACACTCACAGTAACACATTACGATGCTTACAACACTCACCGTAACACATTACGATGCTTACAACACTCACAGAAACACATTACGATGCTTGCAACACTGTTAAATAGAACAGAGTTGCTTCTAGTTTAGAAATTAAGCTTCGGGGATTGTTGAAATGGATAAGTGTTTAATCCTGCTAAGTTAACAGATTGATTGTCTCTAACTACACACTTGCAACACTTGTCTCTTGCAAGGAGCCGCATGACCATGTCACATACTCGTCCTGCAAGGAGCCGCATGACCATGTCACATACTCGTCCTGCAAGGAGCCGCATGACCATGTCACATACTCGTCCTGCAAGGAGCCGCATGACCATGTCACATACTCGTCCTGCAAGGAGCCGCATGACCATGTCACATACTCGTCCTGCAAGGAGCCGCATGACCATGTCACATACTCGTCCTGCAAGGAGCCGCATGACCATGTCACATACTCGTCCTGCAAGGAGTCGCATGACCATGTCACATACTCGTCCTGCAAGGAGCCGCATGACCATGTCACATACTCGTCCTGCAAGGAGCCGCATGACCATGTCACATACTCGTCCTGCAAGGAGCTGCATGACCATGTCACATACTCGTCCTGCAAGGAGCCGCATGACCATGTCACATACTCGTCCTGCAAGGAGCCGCATGACCATGTCACAATACTCGTCCTGCAAGGAGCCGCATGACCATGTCATATACTCGTCCTGCAAGGAGCCGCATGACCATGTCACATACTCGTCCTGCAAGGAGCCGCATGACCATGTCATATACTCGTCCTGCAAGGAGCCGCATGACCATGTCATATACTCGTCCTGCAAGGAGCCGCATGACCATGTCACATACTCGTCCTGCAAGGAGCCGCATGACCATGTCACATACTCGTCCTGCAAGGAGCCGCATGACCATGTCACATACTCGTCCTGCATCTGCTATCAATTACTGTGGAGGTTAAAATGATGATTACTGACCCTAGGACCTGAATTAAGAAGTACCAAGACCTTTATTACTGATAAAGGTTAAGGTACCACAACTTTTATCAAGGTAACGTTGAATTCCTACAGTAAACGTTGTGCAAGACAGGTATACAATACCGACAACATGAAAGTTAAGACACTTGTGCAACATCTAGTTATCTTTATTGTAGACGTTTCGCCCACCAGTAGTTTTATCAATACAACTTTATCTGTACAACCACGGTGTTGTAAACACCACTGTCCAACCACGGTGTTGTAAACACCACTGTACAACCACGGTGCTGTAAACACCACTGTACAACCACGGTGCTGTAAACACCACTGTACAACCACGGTGCTGTAAACACCACTGTACAACCACGGTGTTGTAAACACCACTGTACAACCACGGTGCTGTAAACACCACTGTACAACCACGGTGCTGTAAACACCACTGTACAACCACGGTGTTGTAAACACCACTGTACAACCACGGTGTTGTAAACACCACTGTACAACCACGGTGCTGTAAACACCACTGTACAACCACGGTGCTGTAAACACCACTGTACAACCACGGTGCTGTAAACACCACTGTACAACCACGGTGCTGTAAACACCACTGTACAACCACGGTGCTGTAAACACCACTGTACAACCACGGTGCTGTAAACACCACTGTACAACCACGGTGCTGTAAACACCACTGTACAACCACGGTGTTGTAAACACCACTGTACAACCACGGTGTTGTAAACACCACTGTACAACCACGGTGCTGTAAACACCACTGTACAACCACGGTGCTGTAAACACCACTGTACAACCACGGTGTTGTAAACACCACTGTACAACCACGGTGTTGTAAACACCACTGTACAACCACGGTGCTGTAAACACCACTGTACAACCACGGTGTTGTAAACACCACTGTACAACCACGGTGTTGTAAACACCACTGTACAACCACGGTGCTGTAAACACCACTGTACAACCACGGTGCTGTAAACACCACTGTACATCCACGGTGCTGTAAACACCACTGTACAACCACGGTGCTGTAAACACCACTGTTCAACCACGGTGCTGTAAACACCACTGTACAACCACGGTGCTGTAAACACCACTGTACAACCACGGTGCTGTAAACACCACTGTACAACCACGGTGCTGTAAACACCACTGTACAACCACGGTGTTGTAAACACCACTGTACAACCACGGTGTTGTAAACACCACTGTACAACCACGGTGCTGTAAACACCACTGTACAACCACGGTGCTGTAAACACCACTGTACAACCACGGTGCTGTAAACACCACTGTACAACCACGGTGTTGTAAACACCACTGTACAACCACGGTGTTGTAAACACCACTGTACAACCACGGTGCTGTAAACACCACTGTACAACCACGGTGCTGTAAACACCACTGTACAACCACGGTGCTGTAAACACCACTGTACAACCACGGTGCTGTAAACTTCACTGTACAACCACGGTGCTGTAAACACCACTGTACAACCACAGTGCTGTAAACACCACTGTACAACCACGGTGCTGTAAACACCACTGTACAACCACGGTGTTGTAAACACCACTGTACAACCACGGTGTTGTAAACACCACTGTACAACCACGGTGCTGTAAACACCACTGTACAACCACGGTGCTGTAAACACCACTGTACAACCACGGTGTTGTAAACACCACTGTACAACCACGGTGCTGTAAACACCACTGTACAACTACGGTGCTGTAAACACTGTACAACCACGGTGCTGTAAACACCACTGTACAACCACGGTGCTGTAAACACTGTACAACCACGGTGTTGTAAACACCACTGTACAACCACGGTGTTGTAAACACCACTGTACAACCACGGTGCTGTAAACACCACTGTACAACCACGGTGTTGTAAACACCACTGTACAACCACGGTGTTGTAAACACCACTGTACAACCACGGTGCTGTAAACACCACTGTACAACCACGGTGCTGTAAACACCACTGTACAACCACGGTGCTGTAAACACCACTGTACAACCACGGTGTTGTAAACACCACTGTACAACACGGTGTTGTAAACACCACTGTACAACCACGGTGCTGTAAACACCACTGTACAACCACGGTGCTGTGAACACCACTGTACAACCACGGTGCTGTAAACACCACTGTACAACCACGGTGTTGTAAACACCACTGTACAACCACGGTGCTGTAAACACCACTGTACAACCACGGTGTTGTAAACACCACTGTACAACCACGGTGTTGTAAACACCACTGTACAACCACGGTGCTGTAAACACCACTGTACAACCACGGTGCTGTAAACACCACTGTACAACCACGGTGCTGTAAACACCACTGTACAACCACGGTGCTGTAAACACCAGTCCACTAACACCCAGGATGTGACCCACACCAGTCCACTAACACCCAGGATGTGACCCACACCAGTCCACTAACACCCAGGATGTGACCCATACCAGTCTACTAACACCCAGGATGTGACCCACACCAGTCCACTAACACCCAGGATGTGACCCACACCAGTCCACTAACACCCAGGATGTGACCCACACCAGTCCACTAACACCCAGGATGTGACCCATACCAGTCTACTAACACCCAGGATGTGACCCACACCAGTCCACTAACACCCAGGATGTGACCCACACCAGTCCACTAACACCCAGGATGTGACCCACACCAGTCCACTAACACCCAGGATGTGACCCACACCAGTCCACTAACACCCAGGATGTGACCCATACCAGTCTACTAACACCCAGGATGTGACCCACACCAGTCCACTAACACCCAGGATGTGACCCACACCAGTCCACTGACACCCAGGATGTGACCCACACCAGTCCACTAACACCCAGGATGTGACCCACACCAGTCCACTAACACCCAGGATGTGACCCACACCAGTCCACTAACACCCAGGATGTGACCCACACCAGTCCACTAACACCCAGGATGTGACCAACACCAGTCCACTGACTCCCAGGATGTGACCCACACCAGTCCACTAACACCCAGGATGTGACCCACACCAGTCCACTGACACCCAGATACCCATTTTACTAATGGGGAACATAGACAACCGGTGTAAAGAAACGCCCAATGTTTCTACCCTCGCCGGGAATCGAGCCCGGACCCTCACTGTGTGAAGCGAGGGCTTTAGCCACCAGGCCACGAGTATCAAGGTTCCTCGACTTCACGAGAGCAAGCGACGACTCACCCAGACAGGTGCTATGTTTCATGGCGGTGCACCAGCCTCTCTTCTCCCTTCACATCACGTGTTTCATGGCGGTGCACCAGCCTCACTTCTCCCTTCACATCACGTGTTTCATGGCGGTGCACCAGCCTTACTTCTCCCTTCACATCACGTGTTTCATGGCGGTGCACCAGCCTCTCTTCTCCCTTCACATCACGTGTTTCATGGCGGTGCACCAGCCTCACTTCTCCCTTCACATCACGTGTTTCATGGCGGTGCACCAGCCTCACTTCTCCCTTCACATCACGTGTTTCATGGCGGTGCACCAGCCTCACTTCTCCCTTCACATCATGCATCACGTGTTTCATGGCGGTGCACCAGCCTCACTTCTCCCTTCACATCACGCATCACGTGTTTCATGGCGGTGCCACCAGCCTCCACTTTTCCTTCACATCACGTGTTTCATGGCGGTGCACCAGCCTCACTTTCATGCGTTCACATCACGTGTTTCATGGCGGTGCACCAGCCTCACTTCTCCCTTCACATCACACATCACGTGTTTCATGGCGGTGCACCAGCCTCACTTCTCCCTTCACATCACGTGTTTCATGGCGGTGCACCACGTGTTTCATGGCGGTGCACCACGTGTTTCATGGCGGTGCACCACGTGTTTCATGGCGGTGCACCACGTGTTTCATGGCGGTGCACCACATGTTTCATGGCGGTGCACCACGTGTTTCATGGCGGTGCACCACGTGTTTCATGGCGGTGCACCACGTGTTTCATGGCGGTGCACCACGGTTTCATGGCGTGCACCACGTGTTTCAGGTGCACACGTGTTTCATGGCGGTGCACCACGTGTTTCATGGCGGTGCACCACGTGTTTCATGGCGGTGCACCACGTGTTTCATGGCGGTGCACCACGTGTTTCATGGCGGTGCACCACGTGTTTCATGGCGGTGCACCACGTGTTTCATGGCGGTGCACCACGTGTTTCATGGCGGTGCACCACGTGTTTCATGGCGGTGCACCACGTGTTTCATGGCGGTGCACCACGTGTTTCATGGCGGTGCACCACGTGTTTCATGGCGGTGCACCACGTGTTTCATGGCGGTGCACCACGTGTTTCATGGCGGTGCACCAGCCTCACACCATAACTAATATCGACGGATACTTCAGTAACTGCGCCGTCCTGGACGCCTTGGTGCCTCACGGCGCAGTAAGAATTTGGTTAGTGGTGGTGGTAGTTGGTAATGGTGTTAGTAGTGGTGGTGGATGGTGATAATGGTGGTGGTACATGAGGCGGTGGTGATAGCAGTGGTTGTGCTGATGGTGGTGGTGAGAAAGTAGTGTTGTAGTGAGGTGTGTTACGATAGTTGTATTGGTAGGTGGTGGTAGTAGTTCAGTTACCTGGAGTTTACCTGGAGAGAGTTTCGGGGGTCAACGCCCCCGCGGCCCGGTCTGTGACCAGGCCTCCTGGTGGATCAGCGCCTGATCAACCAGGCTGTTGCTGCTGGCTGCACGCAAACCAACGTACGAGCCACAGCCCGGCTGATCAGGAACTGACTTTAGGTGCTTGTCCAGTGCCAGCTTGAAGACTGCCAGGGGTCTGTTGGTAATCCCCCTTATGTGTGCTGGGAGGCAGTTGAACAGTCTCGGGCCCCTGACACTTATTGTATGGTCTCTTAACGTGCTAGTGACACCCCTGCTTTTCATTGGGGGGATGGTGCATCGTCTGCCAAGTCTTTTGCTTTCGTAGTGAGTGATTTTCGTGTGCAAGTTCGGTACTAGTCCCTCTAGGATTTTCCAGGTGTATATAATCATGTATCTCTCCCTCCTGCGTTCCAGGGAATACAGGTTTAGAAACCTCAAGCGCTCCCAGTAATTGAGGTGGTTTATCTCCGTTATGCGCGCCGTGAAAGTTCTCTGTACATTTTCTAGGTCGGCAATTTCACCTGCCTTGAAAGGTGCTGTTAGAGTGCAGCAATATTCCAGCCTAGATAGAACAAGTGACCTGAAGAGTGTCATCATGGGCTTGGCCTCCCTAGTTTTGAAGGTTCTCATTATCCATCCTGTCATTTTTCTAGCAGATGCGATTGATACAATGTTATGGTCCTTGAAGGTGAGATCCTCCGACATAATCACTCCCAGGTCTTTGACGTTGGTGGTTCGCTCTATTTTGTGGCCAGAATTTGTTTTGTACTCTGATGAAGATTTAATTTCCTCATGTTTACCATATCTGAGTAATTGAAATTTCTCATCGTTGAACTTCATATTGTTTTCTGCAGCCACTGAAAGATTTGGTTGATGTCCGCCTGGAGCCTTGCAGTGTCTGCAATGGAAGACACTGTCATGCAGATTCGGGTGTCATCCGCAAAGGAAGACACGGTGCTGTGGCTGACATCCTTGTCTATGTCGGATATGAGGATGACGAACAAGATGGGAGCGAGTACTGTGCCTTGTGGAACAGAGCTTTTCACCGTAGCTGCCTCGGACTTTACTCTGTTGACGACTACTCTCTGTGTTCTATTAGTGAGGAAATTATAGATCCATCGACCGACTTTTCCTGTTATTCCTTTAGCGCGCATTTTGTGCGCTATTACGCCATGGTCACACTTGTCGAAGGCTTTTGCAAAGTCTGTATATATTACATCTGCATTCTTTTTGTCTTCTAGTGCATTTAGGACCTTGTCGTAGTGATCCAGTAGTTGAGACAGACAGGAGCGACCTGTTCTAAACCCATGTTGCCCTGGGTTGTGTAACTGATGGGTTTCTAGATGGGTGGTGATCTTGCTTCTTAGGACCCTTTCAAAGATTTTTATGATATGGGATGTTAGTGCTATTGGTCTGTAGTTCTTTGCTGTTGCTTTACTGCCCCCTTTGTGGAGTGGGGCTATGTCTGTTGTTTTTAGTAACTGAGGGACGACCCCCGTGTCCATGCTCCCTCTCCATAGGATGGAAAAGGCTCGTGATAGGGGCTTCTTGCAGTTCTTGATGAACACAGAGTTCCATGAGTCTGGCCCTGGGGCAGAGTGCATGGGCATGTCATTTATCGCCTGTTCGAAGTCATTTGGCGTCAGGATAACATCGGATAGGCTTGTGTTAATCAAATTTTGTGGCTCTCTCATAAAAAATTCATTTTGATCTTCGACTCTCAGTCTGGTTAGCGGCTTGCTAAAAACTGAGTCATATTGGGACTTGAGTAGCTCACTCATTTCCTTGCTGTCATCTGTGTAGGACCCATCTTGTTTAAGTAGGGCCCAATACTGGACGTTGTTCTCGATTTTGATTTGGCATAGGAGAAGAAATACTTTGGGTTTCTTTCGATTTCATTTATAGCTTTTAGTTCTTCCCGCGATTCCTGACTCCTAAAGGATTCTTTTAGCTTAAGTTCGATGCTTGCTATTTCTCTGACCAGTGTCTCCCTGCGCATTTCAGATATATTGACCTCTTTTAGCCGCTCTGTTATTCTTTTCCGTCGCCTGTAAAGGGAGCGCCTGTCTCTTTCTATTTTACATCTACTCCTCCTTTTTCTTAGAGGAATAAGCCTTGTGCATACATCGAGTGCCACCGAGTTAATCTGTTCTAGGCATAAGTTTGGGTATGTGTTGCTTAGTATATCTTCCCAGCTTATATCGGTTAGGACTTGGTTTACTTGGTCCCACTTTATGTTTTTGTTATTGAAGTTGAATTTGGTGAATGCTCCCTCTTGACTAGTCTCATTTTGTCGGTCTGGGGCTCCACGCATACATGTCTGAACCTCAATTATGTTGTGATCTGAGTATATTGTTTTTGATATGGTGACATTTCTTATCAGATCATCATTGTTAGTGAAGATGAGGTCTAGTGTATTCTCCAGTCTAGTAGGCTCTATTATTTGCTGGTTTAAATTGAATTTTGTGCAGAGATTTAAAAGCTCGTGTGAGTGTGAGTTTTCATCAGAGCTGCCTCCTGGTGTTATTACTGCAACAATATTATTTGCTATATTCCTCCATTTTAGGTGCCTTAAGTTGAAATCCCCCAGACTTTTTATGTTCCCATCTGTTGTAGAAAGCTTCCAGGTTTTCTATGAAAGCAGCTTTGATGTTGTCCTCTTTTAATACCCTTGTGATTTTAGTCCACAGATTTTCCTCATTTGGGCATACCCAGAAACACTTCTCTGTTTTAATACTGCTTGTAGCTAGTTCTGGGATATCTGCACAAGGGGCGTGACACCAATTTCCACAAAAATGACAATTTATCCATGTGGAAGCCCGTTTGTTTGACTGACCACAGACTACACACAGCTTCATAATGATTTGAATGGTTGATTTACTGCAATTCTACTAGCAACCTCTTGAATATTATATTAATAACCTTAAATGAAGCTCTAGCTATTTGTATTTCTGTTTCTAACTCTTTTTGTATATTGGACAGCTTACCGTCACGTTCCTGATTTTTAATGTTTGTGTTTATAAGGGCGCCTACAACCCCATCCGTTTACAGTCTGCTTTATTGTCCAACGAAACTGTTTGAAACCAGTCCCGGGTTCGGACCAGTCAAGGGTTCGGACCAGTCAAGGGTTTGGCTGCTGAGGTCTGGAAAGTACAGGAAGACATAAACAGTGTTTTCCAGTGGGCAGTGGAGAACAACATGACGTTCAGTGGTGTTAAGTTCCAGCTGCTGAGGTCAGGAAAGTACAGGAAGACATAAACAGTGTTTTCCAGTGGGTAGTGGAGAACAACATGACGTTCAGTGGTGATAAGTTCCAGCTGCTGAGGTCTGGAAAGTACAGGAAGACATAAACAGTGTTTTCCAGTGGGCAGTGGAGAACAACATGACGTTCAGTGGTGTTAAGTTCCAGCTGCTGAGGTCTGGAAAGAATGAAGAACTTTAAAGGAACACTATATACAAAACTTAAGAAGGTCACCAAATAGAACGTAAGAAACACGTAAAAGATCTGGGAATAATTATGTCAGTTGACCTTTGTTTTAAAGACCATAACAAGACAAAGATCACGACAGCCAGGAAGATCACTGGGTGGGTATTGAGAACTTTCAAAACAAGGGAAATAATGCCGATGGTGACACTCTTCAGATCACTAGTGCTCCCTCACTTAGAATATTGTTCAGTGTTGACGGCCCCGTTCAAGGCAGGAGAAATATCAGAGCTGGAACAAATACAGAGATCGTTTACGGCTCACAATGAGCCAGTAAAGTACCTGAACTACTGGGAACGTCTGCAAGTCTTGAACATGTACTCACTGCAGCAGAGGAGAGAGAGGTACATGATAATATATACCTGGAAGGTACTCGAGGGCTTGGTACCAAATCAGCACACTGCCATAACAACATACTGGAGTGAGAGATATGGGAGGAAGTGTAAAATAAACCCAGTGAGGAGCAGGGGTGCGGTGGGGACAATAACATCCTGGTTGACCAGGCAAGCACCAGACGAGCCTGGCCAACGGGCTCAGAGAGATGAACTCTGGAAACTCATGAGATATATATGAAAGGCAGTGGTAGTAGTGGTGGTGAGAAAGTTATTGTGGTCAGGGGGGTTAACATTGTTGAACTGGTTTGTGACGCGTCATGATGGCTTGACCTTGTTGCTGCACCACAGCTGCTGTTGTTGCTGCACCACAGCTGATGTTGTTGCTGCACCACAGCTGATGCTGCTGTTGTTGCTGCACCACAGCTGATGTTGTTGCTGCACCACAGCTGATGTTGTTGCTGCACCACAGCTGATGTTGTTGCTGCACCACAGCTGATGCTGCTGTTGTTGCTGCACCACAGCTGCTGTTGTTGCTGCACCACAGCTGATGTTGTTGCTGCACCACAGCTGATTGTGCTGCACGCTGTTGTTGACTGCACCACAGCTGCTGTTGGTTCAGCTGTGTTGTGCTGTTCCACAGCTATTGTTGGTTCAGCTTGTGTTGTGCTGCCACGCTTGTTGTTGTGCAGCATGTGTTGCTGTTGCCAGCTGCTGTTGTTCTGACACCTTGTGCTGTGTTGCTGCAGCTGATGTTGTTGCTCAGCATGTTGGTGCTGCACCAGCTGATGTTGGTTCTGACCACTGCTGTTGGTGACTGTCTGTTGGTCATCCAGCTATGTGTCTGTTTGCACTGCTGTTGTGTTCAGCTTGTGCTGCCAGCTGCATGCTTGTGCTGCAGCTGCTGTTGGTTGTCAAGCTTGTGCTTGTTGCCACGCTGCTGTTGTTCTACAAGCTGATGTTGTTGCTGCACCAGCTGATGTCAGTGTGTTGCTGCAGCTGCATGTTGTGCTGCCAGCTTGTTGCTGCTGCCAGCTGTATTGTTGCTGCCACGCTGTGCTGTGCTGACAGCTGATGTTGTTGCTGCACACAGCGTGTTGTTGCTGCCACAGCTGTGTGCTGTTGGTTGTGCACCAGCTGTGTTGTTTGCAACTAGCTGTGCTGCTGTTGTACAAGCGTGTTGTTGCTGACACAGCTAGCTGTTGTTGCTGCACCCAGCTTGTGCTGTGCTGCAAGCTGCAGCTGCTGTTGGCACTCAGCTGTGGCTGTTGCTCAGCTGCTGTTGTTCAGCTTGTGCAGCTGACAGCTGCTGTTGTTTCAGCCTTTGTTGCTGCAGCTGATGTTGTTACAGCTTGTGTCTACTGCAGCTGCTGTTGGTTCAGCTTGTGCTGTTTCAGCTACTGTTGGTTCAGCTTGTGTTGGTGCTCCTGCTGTTGGTTCAGCTTGTGCTGTTGCAGCTGCTGTTGGTTCAGCTTGTGCTGTTGCAGCTGCTGTTGGTTCAGCTTGTGCTGCTGCAGCTGCTGTTGGTTCAGCTTGTGCTGCTGCAGCTGCTGTTGGTTCAGCTTGTGCTGTTGCAGCTGCTGTTGGTTCAGCTTTGTGCTCTGTGTGGTTGCAGCTGCTGTTGGTTCAGCTGTGCTGTTCGTGTGTTGGTCAGCTTGTGCTGCTGCGCTGTGTGGTTCAGCTTGTGTGCTGCAGCTGCTGTTGGTTCAGCTTGTGCTGCTGCAGCTGCTTTGGTTCAGCTTGTGCTGTGCAGCTGCTGTTGGTTCAGCTTGTGTGCTTGCAGCTGCTTGTTGGTTCAGCTTGTGCTGTTGCAGCTGCTGTTGGTTCAGTTTGGGCTGTTGCAGCTACTGTTGGTTCAGCTTGTGCTGGTGCTGCTGCAGCTTGCTGTTGGTTCAGCTTGTGCTGCTGCAGCTGCTGTTGGTTCAGCTTGTGCTGCTGCAGCTGCTGTTGGTTCAGCTTGTGTTGCTGCAGCTGCTGTTGGTTCAGCTTGTGCTGCTGCAGCTGCTGTTGGTTCAGCTTGTGCTGGTGCAGCTGCTGTTGGTTCAGCTTGTGCTGCTGCAGCTGCTGTTGGTTCAGCTTGTGCTGTTGCAGCTGCTGTTGGTTCAGCTTGTGTTGCTGCAGCTGCTGTTGGTTCAGCTTGTGCTGTTGCAGCTTCTGTTGGTTCAGCTTGTGCTGCTGCAGCTGCTGTTGGTTCAGCTTGTGCTGTTGCAGCTGCTGTTGGTTCAGCTTGTGCTGCTAGCAGCTGCTGTTGGTTCAGCTTGTATTGGTGCTGCTGCTGTTGGTTCAGCTTGTGCTGCTGCAGCTGCTGTTGGTTCAGCTTGTGTTGTTGCAGCTGCTGTTGGTTCAGCTTGTGCTGTTGCTGCTGCTGTTGGTTCAGCTTGTGCTGCTGCAGCTGCTGTTGGTTCAGCTTGTGCTGATGCAGCTGCTGTTGGTTCAGCTTGCTGCTAGCGTGCTGTTGGTGCTATGGTTTGGTGCATGTGAGCTCTTGGTGCTATGTGCGCTGTAGTGCTAGTGGTTGTGTGCTGTGCAGTGTGTGTGGTGCTTGTGTGGTGAGCTGGTTGTTAGTGTGCTGCTGCAGTGTGTTGTAGCTGTGCTAGTGGTGGTGTTGGTTAGCTTGTGTGCTGGTGCTGTGGTTGTGTGCTGGTTGCACGATGTTGGTCAGCTGTGTGTGCTAGTGTGTTGGTTGCTTGTGGTTGCTGTGTTGTTCAGTGTGCTGGCTGCTAGTTGGTGTGCTTGTTGTGCTAGTGGTTGTGCTGGTGCAAGTGCTGTGGTTCGCTGTACTGGTGCACTGTGTTGGTAGTTGTGCTGTGCAGTGTGTTGTTGCTTGTGTTGATTGCAGCTGCTGTTGGTTCAGCTTGTGCTGTGCTGTGCTGTTGTTAGCTTGTGCTGCTGCAGCTTGTCACTGTGCGTGCAGCTGTGTTCACTAGTGTAGTGGTGGCTGGTGCTATTGGTCTATAGGTGCTGGTGCTAGTATGTGGTTGCTGGTGCTAGTGTGCTGGTGTTAGTGGTGGTGTGTGTAGGTGGTGCTAGTGGTGTGCTGGTGCTAGTGGTGGTGCTGGTTAGTGGTGCTGGTGCTAGTGGTGGTGCTGGTGCTAGTGTGTGGTGCTAGTTGCTAGTGGTGGTGCTGCTGTAGTGCGGGCTAGGTGGTGCTGGGTAGGTGTGCTGGTGTATGGTCGCACATGGTGGTGCGGTGCTAGTGTGCTGTCTAATGTGGTTGTCTGTGCGTGGCCTGATAACTGTGCTAAGGGTGTGCTGGCACCACATGGTACACGTGCTAGTGGCTGGCCCACACTGGATGACAATGCTGGTGCTGGCCTCCACATTGCCAGCTGTGCTGCGCACCACTGACAGCTGGTGGTGCCCCCTCCGACAGCTGTGTGCCCGTCCACTATCGGTGGTGACATAGTTGTGGTCTGGTGATATGGATGTCTGTCCTAGTCGTGTCTGACTGCTGGTAGTGTCCTGTAACTGTTGGTGGCATGAGGTGTATGGTCAAGCACAGTCCGAACATCTGTGTCATTCATGTTTCGGGCCCACACAATGACTCAGTTTCCACCACAATGACCCACGTGTGCCAATGAAACTTCTGCCCATACCATGAACTATGCTCGTGCTGCAATGAAGCTGTTGCTTGCCACCACCAGCAAGTGTGTGCCACACCAGGTTGAACCTAGGCTTCTCTTGCTGATTCGTCTCTGCCCTCCTCTGAGGGTTTCTGTTGGTGGATATTTTCCTGCACACGATCCACATTTGGCTCTCCATGTATTGGGTGTACCACATGTGTCCATTTTCCCGTCTCTCTGTGTACCCCCATTTTCCAGCAATTTCTCATCGGTTGATTTCTGACCTAGCAAGTGCTGTCCCCATTGCTCTGTGCTATCTCATTTCCTCTTCTTGGCTTCCTGCAGTTTGTGGTGGTATTATACATCATGCAATGACCACTTTGTCTCCCCAGACTGGAGTGTACCTACTATGTAGTCCCTTTCTCCTGTCTCGTCTATGCCTCCCATTTTCTCGAATTTCCATCGGTTTTTTACGAGCAGAGCAACCCCTCCTCCCCCTCTGCCCCTTCTATCTTTCCTCATGATTTGGTATCCTGGTGGGAAGATTGCATCTGTTATTGTCTCCGTGAGTTTTGTTTCTGTAACTGCTATGATGTCTGGGGACTTCTCATTGATTCTTTCTTGCCATTCCTCATATTTATTCGTTAATCTATCCGCATTTGTGTACCAAACCTTCAACTTCTGTTCTAATACTGTAACTGTGGTCCTGGGGGAATACTGGGATTGGGAGAGCAGGAGACCTGGTGGGGGCCTATGGGGGGTTGCAGTGGAGGTGGAGGAAGAGCTCCCATAGGGGGTTGCTGTAGGGGTAGGGGGGTAGGGTTCGTGGTGCGGGGGGTGGGAACAGAGGGATCGGTGTGTGATGGTTTGGATTGTTCAGTTGCCTTGTGGGTGTCGTGGCTAGAGTCCTTCTGCAGGTGTTTCTGGGGTGTGTGCTTGTCCTTCCACCTGTGCCTGGGTTATTCTGTGTGTGTGTGTGTGTGTGTGTGTGTGTGTGTGTGTGTGTGTGTGTGTGTGTGTGTGGGGGGGGGAGGTTACAACACAGAGGTTGGTATTGGAGTTTCACTTTAGTTGTGTTACCTGCATACGACACCTTAATTGTTTATGCTACACCACGTTTCTCTCTCTCTCTCTCTCTCTCTCTCTCTCTCTCTCTCTCTCTCTCTCTCTCTCTCTCTCTCTCTCTCTCTCTCTCTCTCTCTCTCTCTCTCTCTCTCTCTCATCTACGCACTTCTCTAGTACTTGTAATATCATCAGCTTCGGGAAGAACCTGGACAACTGGGTGGGTAGAAATAGTTGGTTTTGAGAATGACTTGCCTAGTATGGGCCAGTAGTCCTGCTGCAGTGTTCCTCCTGTCTTATATTCTTTACCTTAGAAGGGAAATATTTCAAAAATAAAAAGTTTAAAGAAACATGTGTCTTATCATCATATATCATAACACCGTAACATCGTTTGTCGATGACATCAGAACCCCTGTGGCTGTGACGTCCCTCGAAGACACCAAATTTTCGCTTGGATATAAATTAAGAGGCACGTAAGTTCCTCCGTCTTCTAATTACATGTTTATTTTCCCACTATAATCCACCTTGTTCATAATTATTATCGTATTTTCTCTGTTTCGTAACGTGAAGTCTTAAGATCTTTCCTTAATTCTTGGTATAACTTAACAAGTCTCTGAGGACAATTATGTTGCAGAGGTGTGAGCACAGACAATTATGTTGCAGAGGTGTGAGCACAGACAATTATGTTGCAGAGGTGTGAGCACAGACAATTATGTTGCAGAGGTGTGAGCACAGACAATTATGTTGCAGAGGTGTGAGCACAGACAATTATGTTGCAGAGGTGTGAGCACAGACAATTATGTTGCAGAGGTGTGAGCACAGACAATTATGTTGCAGAGGTGTGAGCACAGACAATTATGTTGCAGAGGTGTGAGCACAGACAATTATGTTGCAGAGGTGTGAGCACAGACAATTATGTTGTAGAGGTGTGAGCACAGACAATTATGTTGCAGAGGTGTGAGCACAGACAATTATGTTGTAGAGGTGTGAGCACAGACAATTATGTTGCAGAGGTGTGAGCACAGACAATTATGTTGCAGAGGTGTGAGCACAGACAATTATGTTGCAGAGGTGTGAGCACAGACAATTATGTTGCAGAGGTGTGAGCACAGACAATTATGTTGCAGAGGTGTGAGCACAGACAATTATGTTGCAGAGGTGTGAGCACAGACAATTATGTTGCAGAGGTGTGAGCACAGACAATTATGTTGCAGAGGTGTGAGCACAAACAATTATGTTGCAGAGGTGTGAGCACAGACAATTATGTTGTAGAGGTGTGAGCACAGACAATTATGTTGCAGAGGTGTGAGCACAGACAATTATGTTGCAGAGGTGTGAGCACAGACAATTATGTTGCAGAGGTGTGAGCACAGACAATTATGTTGCAGAGGTGTGAGCACAGACAATTATGTTGCAGAGGTGTGAGCACAGACAATTATGTTGCAGAGGTGTGAGCTCAGACAATTATGTTGCAGAGGTGTGAGGACAGACAATTATGTTGCAGAGGTGTGAGCACAGACAATTATGTTGTAGAGGTGTGAGCACAGACAATTATGTTGCAGAGGTGTGAGCACAGACAATTATGTTGCAGAGGTGTGAGCACAGACAATTATGTTGCAGAGGTGTGAGCACAGACAATTATGTTGCAGAGGTGTGAGCACAGACAATTATGTTGCAGAGGTGTGAGCACAGACAATTATGTTGCAGAGGTGTGAGCACAAACAATTATGTTGTAGAGGTGTGAGCACAGACAATTATGTTGCAGAGGTGTGAGCACAGACAATTATGTTGCAGAGGTGTGAGCACAGACAATTATGTTGCAGAGGTGTGAGCACAGACAATTATGTTGTAGAGGTGTGAGCACAGACAATTATGTTGCAGAGGTGTGAGCACAGACAATTATGTTGCAGAGGTGTGAGCACAGACAATTATGTTGCAGAAGTGTGAACACAGACAATTACGTTGCAGAGGTGTGAGCACAGACAATTATGTTGCAGAGGTGTGAGCACAGACAATTATGTTGCAGAGGTGTGAGCACAGACAATTATGTTGTAGAGGTGTGAGCACAGACAATTATGTTGCAGAGGTGTGAGCACAGACAATTATGTTGCAGAGGTGTGAGCACAGACAATTATGTTGCAGAGGTGTGAGCACAGACAATTATGTTGTAGAGGTGTGAGCACAGACAATTATGTTGCAGAGGTGTGAGCACAGACAATTATGTTGCAGAGGTGTGAGCACAAACAATTATGTTGTAGAGGTGTGAGCACAGACAATTATGTTGCAGAGGTGTGAGCACAAACAATTATGTTGTAGAGGTGTGAGCACAGACAATTATGTTGCAGAGGTGTGAGCACAGACAATTATCCTCAAAGATTTATAAAGTTGTACCATGAATTAAGGAAAGATATTCACCTTACGAAACAGACAGAGGAAATATAATAGTAATTATAGACAAGGGAGATTATAGTGGACCTCACACAACAATGTAACGGAGCACAGAACATGCTCATATCAATCACTAGCGCCAAGGTTTCATGTGCGAGACATTGGAGTGATGATGACAGAATATCTCACATTGCAGAATGACAAGAGTGTTGCTGTGGCTACCTGATGATAACCAGACTGAGGAAATGGAGTTTATCTTTGAGAGAAACTGTATAAAATACCGACACGATGGAATATATAGACACAAATGCACATTTTTGCGATCCTTTATTGACTACGTTTCGCCTATACAGTAGTCTTTATCAAGTCACAAACACATCTGTTTGTGACTTGATGAAGCCCACTGTGTGGGCGAAACGTAGTTAAAAAGAATCGTATTATGCAGCGTTTGTGTCTGTTTACCCCGAGAGTTTATCATAAAACCAGTGGTTGGCGAGACGTCTCAATATACCCATGTGCTGCAGGAGTCATGTATGTGTAGCGTGTTGGGTCACCTCGTATTTTACGTGTTCGTGGGATAGGAAATACCACCAATCCTGCTAGAGTGTGTAATATTTATATGATTCCATTTCACACTCGTGTGAGAGGAGAGTCGTGCCTCCCAGGATGGTTGATGCCTACATGGAGGCTGTTACAGGGATCAACTCTCCCGTGGCCCTGTCCCCTGCCTAGCATCCCACTGGATGACCTGATCAACTAAGCTTTTGCAGTACTATATATATATATATATATATATATATATATATATATATATATATATATATATATATATATGTATGTATGTATATATATATATTATTGTACTATTTACTGTGAGTCAAGTTTATTTTAATTATTATTATTATTATTATTATTATTATTATTAGTATTATTATTATTATTACACAGGTGCTAAATCCGTCTAAGGTGTCTATAATTTAGCCAAAGACAATTCTTTTGCTGCATATCCTATAGTTTTTGTAATCTGGAAGTAGGGAAAAGCAGCGCTAAATTCGGGAAGTGTGTCATTGACAAGTGATTCCAAGAGCAAGTGTAGTCAGAGTTGGTGAAGATGCCAGTGAACGGGAAGGCTGGTTCACCAGAGCCAGAGTACAAGCTGGTCCGTCACGCTAGGTTCAGAACCTCGGACTCCACCCTGGGCATGAAGCATGAACCGCTCTCCTCACAGGACCAAGTGCTCGCTCGCCTCGATGCTCTCTTTAATGACATCAAGGCCAGGCAGGAGGAAGGTTACACCAGGAGACATAGTTACATTGATTCATCCAACTGTGTCCAGCACAAGAAGGGTGCCAGCGGGGAGAGGCGTGGCAGTATTGGAGAGAGGAGAGGTAGTCTTGGAGATAAGAGAGGCAGTGTTGGGGATAAGAGAGGCAGTGTTGGTGATAAGAGAAGCAGTGTTGGTGATAAGAGAGGCAGTGTTGGGGAGAGGACGAGTGTTGGAGTTAGCAATATGGGAGAGAGGCGGGGTAGCACAAGCAACATTGCTGACCGTCGTACTAGCCTCAGTTCGGCTACTGACCGGCGGGGAAGTGTCAACAGTCTATTGGACCGTCGTAACAACGTTACTGGCGGCAGCAATGGCATGGCGGAGCGTCGCAAGAGCGCGACATTCGGAGAGCGTCGTAGCAGCGGGACTACGTCAGGTCCCCGTAAGAGCAGCATCAATAATGGCTCCGTGAACGGAAGCGCTGAGCGGTGGGCCGGTGATCGTCGCTAT
The DNA here is from genome assembly GCF_026875155.1 of Cherax quadricarinatus. Taxonomy (NCBI): domain Eukaryota; kingdom Metazoa; phylum Arthropoda; class Malacostraca; order Decapoda; family Parastacidae; genus Cherax; species Cherax quadricarinatus. Next base: position 23,035,848 of record NC_069489.1, on the reverse strand, counting down.
AGTTTTAACAGCGATCACGAAACAACGACCGCAATGTTCCGTCTACACCCTCGCGTCTCTCCACGTGCCTCTCCCCGTCGTGAGCTGGAGTCTCCTAGGGCGTCTCCCAGGCGAGACCTGGGCCCTACCTCCACACCTGTCAAGAATCCTGCCACCAGCACTGCACAGGAGGGGCGCAAATTGTCTCGAGAGAACGAGGACATTCCTCCCGATCCAGCAGAGGTTAAGAGCGGCTTTCGACGCGACTCCTTGGACGTTGAGGCTCTGTTGGGGTCGCGGCGACTTTCACTGTACGACACCAGCATACAGGAGGAGGACGAGGAGCCTTCTACTACCACAAGAGTCACACCCCCACGCTTCTCACCCTCTCCCAGGGCTTCACCTCCACGATCATCACCCTCACGAACCACGCCTCCCAGGAGCTTCTCACGAACCACACCCCCCAGGATATCCCCCTCACGATCTACGCCAACACGTTCCTCCCTCGTACGAATGAACAACAGCATGGCATACTCCACTGCGCCTGGCACTAGTCCTCTTGACGACCTCTTCCTCACTCTCAATGTTAACAGTGAAGAATATCGACAACGTAAGGTGAGTATCAGTACTTGGTTATTAGTCACTGCTTCAGGTCACACCCCTGTCCCCCCCCCCAGGGGAAAAGTTATTGTGACCCGGGTAAAACATTTCAGGTCACACCACTGTCCCCCCCAGGGGAAAAGTTATTGTGACCCGGGTAAAACATTTCAGGTCACACCCCTGTCTCCCCCCCAGGGGAAAAGTTATTGTGACCCGGGTAAAACATTTCAGGTCACACCCCTGTCCCCCCCCAGGGGAAAAGTTATTGTGACCGGGGTAAAACATTTCAGGTCACACCCCTGTCCCCCCCCAGGGGAAAACTTATTGTGACCGGGGTAAAACATTTCAGGTCACACCCCTGTCCCCCCCAGGGGAAAAGTTATTGTGACCCGGGTAAAATATTTCAGGTCACACCCCTGTCCCCCCCCAGGGGAAAAGTTACTGTGACCCGGGTAAAACATTTCAGGTCACACCCCTGTCCCCCCCAGGGGAAAAGTTATTGTGACCCGGGTAAAACATTTCAGGTCACACCCCTGTCTCCCCCCCAGGGGAAAAGTTATTGTGACCTGGGTAAAACATTTCAGGTCACACCCCTGTCCCCCCCAGGGGAAAAAGTTATTGTGACCCGGGTAAAACATTTCAGGTCACACCCCTGTCTCCCCCCCAGGGGAAAACTTATTGTGACCCGGGTAAAACATTTCAGGTCACACCCCTGTCCCCCCCCAGGGGAAAAGTTACTGTGACCTGGGTAAAACATTTCAGGTCACACCCCTGTCTCCCCCCCAGGGGAAAAGTTATTGTGACCCGGGTAAAACATTTCAGGTCACACCCCTGTCCCCCCAGGGGAAAAAGTTATTGTGACCCGGGTAAAATATTTCAGGTCACACCCCTGTCTCCCCCCAGGGGAAAAGTTATTGTGACCCGGGTAAAACATTTCAGGTCACACCCCTGTCTCCCCCCCAGGGGAAAAGTTATTGTGACCCGGGTAAAATATTTCAGGTCACACCCCTGTCTCCCCCCAGGGAAAAGTTATTGTGACCCGGGTAAAACATTTCAGGTCACACCCCTGTCTCCCCCCAGGGGAAAAGTTATTGTGACCCGGGTAAAACATTTCAGGTCACACCCCTGTCCCCCCCAGGGGAAAAGTTATTGTGACCCGGGTAAAACATTTCAGGTCACACCCCTGTCCCCCCCAGGGGAAAAGTTATTGTGACCCGGGTAAAACATTTCAGGTCACACCCCTGTCCCCCCCCAGGGGAAAAGTTATTGTGACCCGGGTAAAACATTTCAGGTCACACCCCTGTCCCCCCAGGGGAAAAGTTATTGTGACCCGGGTAAAACATTTCAGGTCACACCCCTGTCCCCCCCAGGGGAAAAGTTATTGTGACCCGGGTAAAACATTTCAGGTCACACCCCTGTCCCCCCCAGGGGAAAAGTTATTGTGACCCGGGTAAAACATTTCAGGTCACACCCCTGTCCCCCCCCCAGGGGAAAAGTTATTGTGACCCGGGTAAAACATTTCAGGTCACACCCCTGTCCCCCCAGGGGAAAAGTTATTGTGACCCGGGTAAAACATTTCAGGTCACACCCCTGTCCCCCCAGGGGAAAAGTTATTGTGACCCGGGTAAAACATTTCAGGTCACACCCCTGTCCCCCCCAGGGGAAAAGTTACTGTGACCCGGGTAAAACATTTCAGGTCACACCCCTGTCCCCCCCAGGGGAAAAGTTACTGTGACCCGGGTAAAACATTTCTTGGGAATTACGATCATAATTGTATATACTAAGAACCTGCGCTATAACCCTTGCGGTTTAGCGCTTCTTTTGATTATAATAATATGCTAAAAGTACACGACAGACAGGACCTTGATCACATCAAGTACACGAGAGACAGGACCTTGATCACTACAAGTACACGAGAGACAGGACCTTGATCACTACAAGTACACGAGAGACAGGACCTTGATCACTACAAGTACACGAGAGACAGGACCTTGATCACTACAAGTACACGAGAGACAGGACCTTGATCACATCAAGTACACGAGAGGCAGGACCTTGATCACATCAAGTACACGAGAGACAGGACCTTGATCACTTCAAGTACACGAGAGGCAGGACCTTGATCACATCAAGTACACGAGAGACAGGACCTTGATCACTTCAAGTACACGAGAGACAGGACCTTGATCACATCAAGTACACGAGAGACAGGACCTTGATCACTACAAGTACACGAGAGACAGGACCTTGATCACATCAAGTACACGAGAGACAGGACCTTGATCACTTCAAGTACACGAGAGGCAGGGCCTTGATCACATCAAGTACACGAGAGACAGGACCTTGATCACTACAAGTACACGAGAGACAGGACCTTGATCACATCAAGTACACGAGAGACAGGACCTTGATCACTTCAAGTACACGAGAGACAGGACCTTGATCACATCAACTACACGAGAGACAGGACCTTTATCACATCAAGTACACGAGAGACAGGACCTTGATCACTTCAAGTACACGAGAGACAGGACCTTGATCACTTCAAGTACACGAGAGACAGGACCTTGATCACATCAAGTACACGAGCAGAACCTTGATCACATCAAGTACACGAGAGACAGGACCTTGATCACATCAAGTACACGAGAGACAGGACCTTGATCACTTCAAGTACACGAGAGACAGGACCTTGATCACATCAAGTACACGAGAGACAGGGCCTTGATCACATCAAGTACACGAGAGACAGGACCTTGATCACATCAAGTACACGAGAGACAGGACCTTGATCACTTCAAGTACACGAGAGACAGGACCTTGATCACATCAAGTACACGAGAGACAGGGCCTTGATCACATCAAGTACACGAGAGACAGGACCTTGATCACATCAAGTACACGAGAGACAGGACCTTGATCACATCAAGTACACGAGAGACAGGACCTTGATCACTTCAAGTACACGAGAGACAGGACCTTGATCACTTCAAGTACACGAGAGACAGGGCCTTGATCACTTCAAGTACACGAGAGATAGGACCTTGATCACTTCAAGTACACGAGAGACAGGACCTTGATCATATCAAGTACGCGAGACAGGACCTTCATCACTTCAAGTACACGAGAGGCAGGACCTTGATCACTACAAGTACACGAGAGGCAGGACCTTGATCACATCAAGTACACGAGAGGCAGGACCTTGATCACTTCAAGTACACGAGACAGGACCTTGATCATATGAAGTACACGAGAGACAGGACCTTGATCACTTCAAGTACACGAGAGACAGGACCTTGATCACTTCAAGTACACGAGAGACAGGACCTTGATCACTTCAAGTACACGAGAGACAGGACCTTGATCACTTCAAGTACACGAGAGACAGGACCTTGATCACATCAAGTACACGAGAGACAGGACCTTGATCAGTTCAAGTACACGAGAGATAGGACCTTGATCACATCAAGTACACGAGAGACAGGACCTTGATCACTTCAAGTACACGAGAGATAGGACCTTGATCACATCAAGTACACGAGAGACAGGACCTTGATCACTTCAAGTACACGAGAGATAGGACCTTGATCACATCAAGTACACGAGAGACAGGACCTTGATCACTTCAAGTACACGAGAGATAGGACCTTGATCACATCAAGTACACGAGAGACAGGACCTTGATCACTTCAAGTACACGAGAGATAGGACCTTGATCACATCAAGTACACGAGAGATAGGACCTTGATCACATCAAGTACACGAGAGATAGGACCTTGATCACATCAAGTACACGAGAGACAGGACCTTGATCACATCAAGTACACGAGAGACAGGACCTTGATCACTTCAAGTACACGAGAGATAGGACCTTGATCACATCAAGTACACGAGAGACAGGACCTTGATCACATCAAGTACACGAGAGACAGGACCTTGATCACATCAAGTACACGAGAGACAGGACCTTGATCACATCAAGTACACGAGAGATAGGACCTTGATCACATCAAGTACACGAGAGACAGGACCTTGATCACTTCAAGTACACGAGAGATAGGACCTTGATCACATCAAGTACACGAGAGACAGGACCTTGATCACTTCAAGTACACGAGAGATAGGACCTTGATCACATCAAGTACACGAGAGACAGGACCTTGATCACATCAAGTACACGAGAGACAGGACCTTGATCACTTCAAGTACACGAGAGATAGGACCTTGATCACATCAAGTACACGAGAGATAGGACCTTGATCACATCAAGTACACGAGAGATAGGACCTTGATCACATCAAGTACACGAGAGTTAGGACCTTGATCACTTCAAGTACACGAGAGATAGGACCTTGATCACATCAAGTACACGAGAGATAGGACCTTGATCACATCAAGTACGCGATAGGCAGGACCTTGATCACTTCAAGTACACGAGAGATAGGACCTTGATCACATCAAGTACACGAGAGACAGGACCTTGATCACTTCAAGTACACGAGATATAGGACCTTGATCACATCAAGTACACGAGAGACAGGACCTTGATCACTTCAAGTACACGAGAGATAGGACCTTGATCACATCAAGTACACGAGAGATAGGACCTTGATCACATCAAGTACACGAGAGGCAGGACCTTGATCACTTCAAGTACACGAGAGATAGGACCTTGATCGCATCAAGTACACGAGAGACAGGACCTTGATCACTTCAAGTACACGAGAGGCAGGACCTTGATCACATCAAGTACACGAGAGACAAGACCTTGATCACTTCAAGTACACGAGAGGCAGGACCTTGATCACTTCAAGTACACGAGAGATAGGACCTTGATCGCATCAAGTACACGAGAGACAGGACCTTGATCACTTCAAGTACACGAGAGGCAGGACCTTGATCACATCAAGTACACGAGAGACAAGACCTTGATCACTTCAAGTACACGAGAGACAGGACCTTGATCACATCAAGTACACGAGAGACAGGACCTTGATCACATCAAGTACACGAGAGACAAGAGAATATCTGCTGTACATCGCGGCTGGAGACTGTTTTCCCTCATGCCTCCTACAGCAGCAACAACGTGGCTGACCAGACAAGCACCAAACGAGCCTGGCTCAGGGCCGGGCTGCGGGTGGACGAGTACTCTCGATACCCAGCAAAGGTATAATAAGTGATCAAGATGCCAGGTGCTATTTACGCCCATTTTACTACGTAAGATTTCATCTCCAGCACAGTATGTGATCCCAGGTCACATGTGACTCTTGAAGAGTTGTATGTGATCCCAGGTCACATGTGACTCTTGAAGAGTTGTATGTGATCCCAGGTCACATGTGACTCTTGAAGAGTTGTATGTGATCCCAGGTCACATGTGACTCTTGAAGAGTTGTATGTGATCCCAGGTCACATGTGACTCTTCAAGAGTTGTATGTGATCCCAGGTCACATGTGACTCTTCAAGAGTTGTATGTGATCCCAGGTCACATGTGACTCTTCAAGAGTTGTATGTGATCCCAGATCACATGTGACTCTTCAAGAGTTGTATGTGATCCCAGGTCACATGTGACTCTTCAAGAGTTGTATGTGATCCCAGGTCACATGTGACTCTTCAAGAGTTGTATGTGATCCCAGGTCACATGTGACTCTTCAAGAGTTGTATGTGATCCCAGGTCACATGTGACTCTTCAAGAGTTGTATGTGATCCCAGCTAACATGTGACTCTTCAAGAGTTGTATGTGATCCCAGCTCACATGTGACTCTTGAAGAGTTGTATGTGATCCCAGCTCACATGTGACTCTTGAAGAGTTGTATGTGATCCCAGCTAACATGTGACTCTTCAAGATTTGTATGTGATCCCAGCTCACATGTGACTCTTGAAGAGTTGTATGTGATCCCAGCTCACATGTGGCTCTTCAAGAGTTGTATGTGATCCCAGCTCACATGTGACTCTTCAGAGTTGTATGTGATCCCAGCTCACATGTGACTCTTCACGAGTTGTATGTGATCCAAGGTCACATGTGACTCTTCAAGAGTTGTATGTGATCCCAGCTCACATGTGACTCTTGAAATATCCCATGTGATCCCAGTTCACATGTGACAATTTATATGTGACCCAGTTCACATGGGACTCTTGAAAAGTGTCAAGGGGAAGGGCAACCCAGCCAAGAGCTGTATAGATCGTGGAGAGGTGAAGGTAAGAGCGACTCTTGTCCCCAAATTCCCAATAACAGTAATCTATAACAGTCCCATAATTTTGATCTGTAGTATTTCCCATAATATTTGTGAGTGTTTTTAGGCCATCTTAGTTGTTGGTCGCTCTCAGCTGCGTCTCTATTTAATTTCCGCTTCTGGTAAAGTGGTTTTGATCCTATGAATTAGAGTCACTCTTTCCTTGTTTAGATTCAATATGATTGTCGTAGCGAAGGGAGTCTTCCAGCTCAGGATGACACACTTTAACACCATGTATACGTAGTAGGTTGATAGACAGCAACCATCCAGGGGGGTACTACCCTCCTGTCATGTGTGACACATAGTAGGCTGGTAGACAGCAACCATCCAGGGAGGTACTACCCTCCTGTCATGTGTGAAACATAGTAGGTTGATAGACAGCAACCATCCAGGGGAGTACTACCCTCCTGTCATGTGTGAAACATAGTAGGTTGATAGACAGCAACCATCCAGGGGAGTACTACCCTCCTGTCATGTGTGAAACGTAGTAGGCTGGTAGACAACAACCATCCAGGGGGAGTACTACCCTCCTGTCATGTGTGAAACATAGTAGGTTGGTAGACAGCAACCACCCTGGGGGGGGTACTACCCTCCTGTCATGTGTGAAACATAGTAGGCTGGTAGACAGCAACCACCCTGGGGGGGTACTACCCTCCTGTCATGTGTGAAACATAGTAGGCTGGTAGACAACAACCACCCTGGGGGGGGTACTACCCTCCTGTCATGTGTGAAACATAGTAGGCTGGTAGACAACAACCACCCTGGGGGGGATACTACCCTCCTGTCATATGTGAAACATAGTAGGTTGGTAGACAACAACCACCCTGGGGGGGATACTACCCTCCTGTCATATGTGAAACATAGTAGGCTGGTAGACAACAACCATCCAGGGAGGTACTACCCTCCTGTCATGTGTGAAACATAGTAGGCTGGTAGACAACAACCACCCTGGGGGGGGTACTACCCTCCTGTCATGTGTGAAACATAGTAGGTTGATAGACAGCAACCATCCAGGGAGGTACTACCCTCCTGTCATGTGTGAAACATAGTAGGTTGGTAGACAGCAACCATCCAGGAGAGTACTACCCTCCTGTCATGTGTGAAACATAGTAGGCTGGTAGACAACAACCACCCTGGGATCCCAGTCATATGTAGAAGGGTAGTGGGCAATGAATGGATGTCTAAAACAATTGATATAAATTGCTGGCTAGACAGGTACTGCGAGGAACTTGCAATCCCATTCATTGATAACTGGGACAAATTCTGTGGCAAACGTGGTATGTATGCAAGGGATGGGGTTCATCTCTCTGGGGATGGAGTGGTTGCATTAGCCAATTCGATTGAGTCATTGATGACTTGTCTAGGAATTTAAACTGATAGATTATAGAGGTATGGGTGTTTGTGGGAAACAATCAGGCTACAGTATTAGGGTTAAAAACAGCAGTTATTACCAGGATACCTCAGGGATATGTTTAAAAGACAATATTCAAAATAAAGTTGCTAGTAATGGCAAATCAATTGATCAAGTGAGAGAGATAGTAGAGGACAACGAGTGACTAGCTCCCTTAAGGTTTACTATACAAATAGTAGGAGTTTAAGAAATAAGATAGATAAGCTAAGATTACTTGCAAGTGTAGGTAATATAGATATTATTGGTATAACAGAGACCTGATTCAACTTGAAAGATAGATAAATGCCTTCTGAATTCAACATACAGGGTTATAAACTATTCCACACTGATAGGGTCAACAGGAAGGGTGGTGGAGTGGCCAGGTATGTCAGAGATAATTTAAATTGTTGTCTTAGACATGATATAAGATTAGAAAACATTGTACACAAAATCTGTTTGGCTACATTTTCTCGAGGGTTGTGAACAATTAATTTTGGGTGTGATTTATAGGCCCCCAAACCTTGATAGGGCGGGCAGTAAGCTGTTATGGGACAAAATTCGTAAGGCATCTAGATAGGAAAATGTTGTGTAAGTGAAAGATTTTAACTTTAGACAAATTGATTGGAATAATGTCACAGGAAATCTTGAGTCTAGTGACTTTCCTGATACAGTTCAGGATTGCTTCTTAAAACAGTTTGTGACGGAACCAATTAGAGGAAACAGGCTGCCTGACTTGGTTCTTGCCAACAAAGAATCACTAGTTAATAGTCTTGAGGTTAATGATGAGCTTGGGAAAAGTGATCACAAATCACTTAGTTTCAATATATCATGGAATTACCCAGATAACTGCAATCAAGTCTCTGTTCCAGACTTCCGCTTGACCGACTTCATGGGACTGAGAAATTACCTGGGTGGGCTAAATTGGGATGTCCTGACTATGGGTCAGGTAGGTGATCTTGGTTGCCAATATGACGTTTTTCAGAGCAAAGTTCTAGCTGCCCAGACAACTTTTGTTCCGAGTAGGGAAATTAGATCTAACAAAAATGATCCCAAATGGATGAACAATAGATTAAAACATCTCATTGGTCAAAAGAGAGGCATATACAGGCATATCAAAAGAGGGGATGGGCAGTTAAGAAATCAATATATTCAATTAAAGAGAGAAATAAAAAAAGGAATAAGAAAAGCAAAAAGGGATTATGAGGCTAAGGTCGCAAGGGATTTAAAGACTAACCCAAAAGGGTTTTTTCAGGTATACAGAAGTAAGATTAAGGACAAGATTGGCCCACTTAAGAGTAACTCTGGTCAGATCACTGACAGTGATAAGAATATGTGTGAACTTTTCAATACTTACTTCCTCTCAGTTTTCGCCCAGGAAAATACTAGCGACATTCCAGAAATAATAAATTATGTAGAACAGGACGATAATAAACTATGTACGATTGCGGTAACTAGTGACATGGTCCTCAGACAAATAGAGAAACTAAAACCTAACAAATCCCCAGATCCTGATGAACTGTTTGCAAGGGTGTTAAAGGAATGTAAAGAGGAACCTAGGATACCTTTGGCTAATCTTTTTAACATATCTCTACAAACTGGCATAGTGCCTGATAAGTGGAAAATGGCAAATGTAATACCTATTTACAAGGCAGGTGACAGGTCCTTAGCTTCGAACTATAGACCAATAAGCCTTACCTCCATAGTGGGAAAATTTATGGAATCAATAATTGCCGAGGCAGTTCGTAGCCATCTTGAAAGGCACAAATTGATTAATGAATCTCAACACGGTTTTACAAAGGGGCGCTCCTGTCTTACGAATTTACTAACATTTTTCACTAAGGTGTTTGAGGAGGTAGATCATGGTAATGAATATGATATTGTGTATATGGACTTCAGTAAGGCTTTCGATAGAGTTCCACATCAGAGGCTATTGAGGAAACTTAAGGCATACGGAATAGGAGAAATTTTTTCCTGGGTAGAGGCATGGCTGACAAATAGGCAGCAGAGAGTTTGCATAAATAATGTAGATCTTAATATTACTGATTGCGACAAAAATTTAGGAGTTCTAGTTAGCAGTAATTTAAAACCAAGACAACAGTACATTAGTGTTGGCAATAAAGCTAACAGAAGTATAAATAATAGAAGTCCTCAGGTTGTTCTTCAACTCTATATATCCTTGGTTAGGCCTATAACAGGAGTCGTGAGGTTAGGCCTCATTTAGACTATGCTGCTCAGTTCTGGCCACCGATTAATTTATACAAGATTAATTTATACAAGATTAATTTATACAAGATTAATTTACAAGAGATTAATTTATACAAGATTAATTTATACAAGATTAATTTATACAAGATTAATTTATACAAGATTAATTGACACAGTATCATCAAGTATCAGTTTCTTCAAGTATCTTCTACACCGTAATCATGTCTCACCCACCTCATCTGTGGTACAGTCTTTGTATCCCCTGGACTAGTCTACTAATACGGGTGTGTGTGTGTGTGTGTGTGTGTGTGTGTGGTATGTGTGTGTTGTGTGTGTGTGTGTGTGTGTGTGTGTGTGTGTGTGTGGTATGTGTGTGTGTGTGTGTGGTATGTGTGTGTGTGTGTGTGTGTGTGTGTGGTATGTGTGTGTTGTGTGTGTGTGTGGTGTGTGTGTATGTGTGTGTGTGTGTATGTGTGTGTGTGTGTGTGTATGTGTGTGTGTGTGTGTGTGTGTATGTATGTGTGTTGTGTGTGTATGTGTGTGTGTGTGTGTTTTGTGTGGGGTGGTGTGTGTGTGTGGGTGTGTGTGTGTGTGTGTGTGTGTGTGTGTGTGTGTGTTGTGTGTGTGTGTATGTGTGTGCGTGTATGTGTGTGCGTGTAATGTGTGTGTGTGTGTGTGTGTGTGTGTGTGTGTGTGTGTGCTACAGCTATTCAAGTGCCTAACAGCAGATCTGTCCTCACCTAGTGTGTGCATATGTTTATGTAAACAGTCCTTATTTCCCACGTATGTACTACATATGTATTGTATATGTACCCGATCTCTTGGTTCCCACTGTACTGTCTTATGCGTTTAAAATTACGTTCAAAAATAAATACACTAGGCTTCGCCTCTATGCCGCTACCTCTAAATTCTATTAAATACCAGTAAATGCTGCTTATTCTAATTCTGATAGCTCGAGGAGAGTGACCCCCAATTCCAGCTAGAGACAGGTACTTTTGACCCCATGCTACTCAAACTAGGTGAATATTACTTGCGGCTGGCAGTGGAGTAACGTTGAGGGTCTGTCCTGTCCCAGAAGTTGATATTTGATGCTTCTCGGTAATTTTTCCACTAACTTCCTGTATGCACTATAGTCTCTAGCTCTTCTAATTTTTTCACTCACTCACTGTATTTACTGACACATCTATACATATCTCTTATCTCCCTGGTCTTGAGTCGCACTTATTCTTCAAAATACCCCACAGCGTTATTATGGCAACAATATTTAGGCCTGACACAACCGTTCACCCTTCCAACGGCCTCCAATAAACACTAAGCAACTATTTCCTTTTTTTTCTTTTCTGTGATCACTTATATTTCCTTTTTTCGGGGCTTAAGTGATTATATGCACTCTCATGCGTGCACACGCCTATATCCCACACTCTATTCCTTATGGCACAGTCAGAAATTATCACCAAAATACGAGCTCAAACAGCGTGACTCCTCCACGAGTGTGTGTGTGTGTGTGTGTGTGTGTGTGTGTGTGTGTGTGTGTGTGTGTGTGTTGTGTGTGTGTGTTGCGTGTGTGTGTGTGTGTGTGTGTGTTGCGTGTGTGTGTGTGTGTGTGTTGTGTGTGTGTGTGTGTGTGTGTGTGTGTGCGTGTGTGTGTGTGTGTGTGTGTGTATGTGTTGTGTGTGTGTGTTGTGTGTGTGTGTTGTGTGTGTTGTGTGTGTGTGTATGTTGTGTGTGTGTGTGTTGTGTGTGTGTTGTTGTGTGTGAGTGTGTGTGTGTGTTGTGTGTGTTGTGTGTGTGTGAGTTGTGTGTGTGTGTGTGTGTGTGTGTGTGTGTGTGTGTGTGTGTGTGTGTACTCAACTATTTGTGGTTGCAGGGGTCGACTCATAGCTCCTGGCCCCGCCTCTTCGCTGATTGCTACTAGGTCCTCTCTCTCCCTGCCCCATCATACCTCGCCTTAAAACTATGTATGGTTCCCGCCTCCACTACGTCACTTTCTAGGCTATTCCACGGCCTGACTACTCTATGACTGAAGAAATACTTCCTAACATCCCTTTGATTCATCTGAGTCTTCAACTTCCAATTGTGACCTCTTGTGTCTGTGTCACATCTCTGGAACATCCCGTCTTTGTCCACCTTGTCTATTCCGCGCAGTATTTTATATGTCGCTATCATGTCTCCCCTGACCCTCCTGTCCTCCAGTGTCGTCAGGCCGATTTCCCTCAACCTTTCTTCGTAGGACAATCCCCGTAGCTCTGGGACTAGTCTTCTTGCAAACCTTTGCACTTTCTCTAATTTCTTGACGTGCTTGACTAGGTGTGGATTCCAAACTGGTGCTGCATACTCCAGTATGGGCCTGACGTAGATGGTATACAGAGTCTTAAACGAATCCTTACTGAGGTATCGGAACGCTATCCGTAGGTTTGCCAGGCGCCCGTATGCTGCAGCAGTTATCTGATTGATGTGCGCCTCAGGAGATATGCTCGGTGTTATACTCACCCCCAGATCTTTTTCCTTGAGTGAGGTTTGCAGTCTTTGGCCATCTAAACTATATTGTGTCTGCGGTCTTCTTTGCCCTTCCCCAATCTTCATGACTTTGCATTTGGCAGGGTTAAACTCAAGGAGCCAGTTGCTGGACCAGGCTTGTAGCCTGTGTTTGTGGTGTGTGTGTGTGTGTGTTGTGTGTTGTTGTGTGTGTGTGTGTTGTGTGTGTGGTGTGTGTTGGTGTGTTGTGTGTGTTTTTGGTGTGTGTGTATGTTTGTGTGCATGTGTGGTGCTGTGTTGTTGTGTGTGTGTGTGTGTATGTGTGGTGTGTTTGCATGTGTGTGTGTGTGTGCTGTGTGTGTGTTGTGTGGTGTGTTGTGTGTGTGTATGTGTGTGTGTGGTGTGTTTTGTATGTGTGTGTGTGTGTGCATGTGTGTGTGTTGTGTGGGTGTGTTGTGTTGTGTATGTGTGTGTGTGGTGTGTTTTGTATGTGTGTGTGTGTGTGCATGTGTGGTGTTGTGTGGGTGTGTTGTGTGTGTAGTGTGTGTGTGTTTTGTATGTGTGTGTGTGTGTGTGTGTGTGTGTGTGGGTGTGTTTTGTATGTGTGTGTGTGTGTTGTGTATGTGGTGTATGTGTGTGTGTGTGTGTGTGTGTGTTTGTATGTGTGTGTGTGTGTGTTGTGTTGTGTGTGTGTGTGGTTGTGTGTGTGTGGGGTTGTGTATGTGTGTGTGTATGTGTGTGTCTGTGTGTGTGTGTGGTTGTTGTGTGTGTGTTGTGTATGTGTGTGTGTGTGTGTGTGTTGTGTGTGTGGGTTTTTGTTGTGTGTGTTGTGTGTGTTGTGTGTGTGTTGTGTGTGTTTTTTTTGTGTGTGTGTTGTGTGTGTGTGTGTGTGTGTGTGTGTGTGTGTGTGTGTGTGTGTGTGTGTGTGTGTGTGTGTGTGTGTGTGTGGTTGTGTGTGTGTGTGTGTGTGTGTTGTGTGTGTGTGTGTGTGTGTTGTGTGTGTGTTGTGTGTGTGTTGTGTGTGTGTGTGTTGTTGTGTGTGTGTGTGTGTGTGTGTGTGTGTGTGTGTGTGTTGTGTGGGGTGTGTGTGTGTGTGTGTGTGTGTGTGTGTGTGTGTTGTGTGTGTGTGTGTGTGTGTGTGTGTGTGTGTGTGTGTGTTGTGTGTGTGTGTGTGTGTGTGTACTCACCTAGTTGTACTCACCTAGTTGTACTCACCTAGTTGAGGTTGCGGGGGTCGAGTCCGAGCTCCTGGCCCCGCCTCTTCACTGATCGCTACTAGGTCACTCTCCCTGAGCCGTGAGCTTTATCATACCTCTGCTTAAAGCTATGTATGGGTCCTGCCTCCACTACATCTCTTCCCAACTATTCCACTTACTGACTACTCTGTGGCTGAAGAAATACTTCCTAACATCCCTGTGATTCATCTGTGTCTTCAGCTTAAAACAAAAGAACATAAGAAAAGGAGGAAATGAGGGGGCCCTGTGGCCCATATAGGCAGGTCTTTACAATTCTTTCCCACAAACAAAACATTTCCCCAAACCCAATTTTTAAAAGCCACCCAAGAAATAAGCTTGATGTGAAAGCCCCCTCAAACCCCAACCCCCCCCAACTCATGTATTTACCCAACCTAAAATTTGGGAAACTAAAAAAGGGCCCCAGTCAAAAACCCCAAACCTTAGGTAAAACTTTTCCCATCATAAAACTCCCCTTTTTTCCAAAACCCAAATCCCTTTCCTTTTCCCTTTTCTAAATCAAAAACTTACCTAATTTAAATCCATTCTGGGGGGTTCTCTTTTGGGAGAGACCCCCTCAAGACCTTTTTAAATCCCCTTTATTTCCCCCTTTCTTCCATTTTAACACTTCATCAGGTCTCCCCTATTCTTCGTCTAACAATTAAATTTGTAACTTAAAAAGCCCTTAAATCTTTTTTTAAAAAGGAAATTTCTGATGCTATGAAATTAATTTAGTCACCTACGTGAATGTTTTTTAACAATTTATGTCCTTTTTGAAATAGGGAGCCCCGGGAAATGAGCTGAAAAATTTCTAGGTGAGGCCTTAAAAATGATGTAAAAGTTTGCATTGGGCCCTTTGGACTTCTTTTGGGTTTACCTTCTTGATAAAAAATCCCAGTAATCTATTCCCTTAAATTACGTACGCTTGGGCTTTGTGTTTTGGGTTTAAAAGGTTTGCTCCCAACCAAAACCCCCAAAAGGGCCTTCTCGCAATCTTTTTTGGTTTAAGTTCTACATCATTTAATTTATAAGTATTTAGGTTAGGGGCACCCCCAAGCCTCGGAACCTTGCATTTATCTACATTGAACTGAAAAAATCGGGCCACTTTTCTGACCAAAAAAATGGGGGGAGTTTTTTAAATCCCCTAAAGTTCCCTAACATCTACGTTTGAATCAATTACCCTACCTATTTTTTGGTCATCCAAATTTTGGGCCCCTATCCCTAAATTCCCCTCAAGATAAAATTGTTTAATTAAATAAAACAACAAGGGCCCCCAAAGCCCTCCCCTTGGAACCCATTTGGTTCCCGATCCCCATGGGTTTTTAAACCCCCCCTTTAGGCCCACTCTCTGTTTCCCGGGCGTGAGCCATGACCGTTTCCACGAGAAGAAATTTCCCCCCCCAAATTTCCCATGGGGCGCCATTTTCCCCTTTAACAGTTATGGGGGCGGAACTTTTTAAAAAAAGCCTTACAAAAATCAAAGTAAATAATTAAAATTCTTTATTGTGGCCCACAGCCTCAAAAGCTTTATGAAGAAAGTTAAAAAATTTAGTTAAAAACAAGCCCGGGCCCTTTGTGAATCCGCTGAGTATAAATTAATAAACGTTGCTTATCGAAATGGCTTTTTAAAATTCAGTTTAAAATTGACTCTAAAATTTTGGGCCCTAAATTGGGGTTTCAGGCTTTTTGGGGCGGTAATTTGAGGGGAACGACTTTTTCCCCTGTTTTAAAATAGGGTTACATTACCCCTCTTCCACATATCAGACACTACCCTTTTTAAAGGGAAAATAAATTAAAAATATTAGTTAATGGTTCAAGAGTTCCATTTTTGCTTTCCTTAAAAAACCCTTAAAAAAAACCTCTTTCAGGACCTGGCGACTTATTTTGCTTCAGTCTGTCTATCTCCCACAAACCTTCATAGTGACTGGGGATGTTACAAAATTTTTATCTTCTTCTACCCCAAAGGAAAATTAATTACTGGAATATTGTTAGTGTTTTCCCTGTGAAAAAACTAGAGAAAATAATTATTTAAAATCAAGCACATTTCTTTTCTCTTTTCGTAAGGTGCCCATGTTTTTTTTAAGGGGGACCTATCTTATCTTAACTTTTGTTCTATAAAACCGGGAAAAAAATTTTTTGGGGTTATTTTGAACCCTAGCAATTTTAAATTTTTCCAAGTCCTTTTAGCTTTTCTTACCCCCTTTTTAATGCCCCTCTTAATTTCAATTACTGATTCAAAAAAAGACCCTCACCTTTTTTGAAGGGCCAAAAAATTTCCTTTTTTTTGCCCTAGTAGATTTTTTGGGCCTATTTTTCACCCCTTTTTGGGTCTTTTTATTTGACAAATTTCTTTATAGGGGAAATTAAACGCTCTTTGGCAGATGTATATTGTTCAGAAAACTGCATTTTGTAGCTCTTTTGTTCCCCCAGTAAAGTTTGATAAGGGGGTTCTCTAAGCCCTTTCGTAACTGCTAAGCGAAAATCGGGACTTTTTACGAGTTATCGCAACTAACTACTTCCTTTCAATGCTAAATGAATTGATTTGTGGCCCGCTAGCACCCATTTTCCTCAAAAATTTTAAAATTTATTAACAAGGGATTCATTGTTTGCCAAAAAACAAAGTAAAGCGGGGTTTTTTCCCCCTTGGGGTTCTTCACAAATGTTTTCAAAAAACAATCCTGAAATACTTCAAAAGTTTTGATTCTAAATTCCCAGTCAAAAAATTTCCCCAAACAACATGACTAAATTTAAAAAGCCCTAAAATTTTTCTACATTATCGGGGCCTTGTGCCTTAAAAATTTTCCCCCCAAGTTTTCCCCTTGGGCCCCATCAAATTGGGGGAGGGTATATCATCCTAAAATCATTTTTTCACCCCCCTTGGGAAAATTTTTACCCAAACCCAATTTCGGAATGGGGTTACTTCAGACTTAATCCCGGGTTTTTATGCAACAGTTAAAAGCGATCTCGGAAATACAAATCCCCACCCCACCCCCCCCCCCAAAAACTTCTACTTTTTGGAAAAAATTTTAAAAAACCCAAAATATGACTTTCCCGCAGGCAGCCCCGATTTTTTTAAATTTAAAAACCACGTCCCCGGGGTTTAAAGGGCAAAAAACATCAATGTTCCCTACCTAGCAACAAATCTCAACCGCCCATCTTTTTCCCTAGCACTACGGAAATTTTGCATAAAAAACATTAAAAAGCCCTCCCCCTTTCTCTTTTACCCTTCCGGGCTATTTCTATTTTTCTACTAAACCTATTTTTTCCCCTTATAAACCCAAGGTCCCGGCTTTAAATATCTATCTCGTTTTTTTTTATTACTAGTTCCCCTAGAACTCGTAATTTTAAAAACACTGGGACTTCACTGTTTTCCCTCCCAAAAACCCCTTACCCAAACCCTTTTCCCTATTTTTAAAGCCTAACTGCTCCCTCCACTGCATTTTCCTTTGCTCCCACCCACCCCTAGATAAGGAACCCCCCCCTAGCAAAAATGTCTTTTCTGCCATAAAAAAGGCCCAGTTGTCAATAAATTTTTATGCATTTTCCTTCATTTTTTGTAACCCACAATTGCACCAATTCCCCCGGGGAAAAAACCATTCATTCCAACCCCCTTTCCCTTTGGGGAAAAAATTTCCACATATGAGGGGGTTTTCCCACCCTTACTTCTAATTATTTCTTTTGTTTACCATCCCTGCTAATCGGGCCCTTTCACCCCTAGGGCCCTGCAAAACGTTGCCCCCCGCCTGAACGAAAATAGGATTGTTTCCCTTCCTTTAATGATGTAATCCGGGAGGGTAAAAATACCCCTCCATCCCAGCCCCGGGAAAGCAAACCCTTTCCTACCCCTGCCCTTCAAGCAAAAAGGGCCCCTACCCATATCCCTAACTTGGTACCCCCAACAAAAAAACAATTTTTCCCTTTCCTTAATGTCTTTCGTCGTCTGTTCCCAGTAGCCCAAACCACATTCGTGGGTAGCATGAGAATGTATTGGATTTTTCCCCCAACGGGTTTCCAGGGCAGTTTCTTTCTTTTCTTTCGTTTCTCTTTCCTTTTCCATCTTCTTTTTCGTAACTTTTTTCCCCTGTGTCCCCCCCATGCCCATTTTCCCCTTTTGCCTGAGGCTCAAAACAGGAGGATGCTACGAATCTTCTTTTTTCCCTGGGTCAGTGGGCCAAATTTAATATTCCCCAAACCCTCAATTTTCCCTTTAAAGCTTTTGGTAAATTTTGTCGATGGGGGGCATTTGCTTAATTCTAGGAGGGAAAAAGGGTTTCTCACAGGCCAGGTACAGGGCAAACGGAAAAAACCCCAAACAAAATCAAAAGGCTACTGCGCGCACGTCCGCAGGGCCCCCAAATAGGATGCGAACCCCCCCCTTCCCCCTTTGGGTTTTTTTCTGTGCCCCAATTTCTCGGGAAAACATCCTGTCTTTGCCCCCTTTTTAAAAATTCCCCTCAGTTTTTGTATGCCCGTAAATGCCCCCCTATCCTCCTGTTCCCCCATTCTAAAGGCTTAAAATTTCCCTTAACCTTCCTCGTAGGCCCATACCTTTTAGTTGGGGGACAAGTCTTTTTTAGCAAACCTTTGCACTTTCTCTAGTTTCTTTCGTGCTTGGCTGGGTTGGGGGTTTCCCCAAACTGGGGGCCGCAAAACCCCCAATTTTGGGCCTAACGTTTTGGGTTTGGTACGGGGCCCGGGAAACGATTCCTTATTAAGTTTTGTGGGAAAGGGGCTTTTCTGGGGGTTTGCTAGGCCCCCATAGTGCACCCGTTATTTGGTTGATTGGCGCTTCGGGGAAAAGTGCGGGGTTTTTAATATTTCACCCCAAGATTTTTTTCCCTTTGAGTAAAGGGGTTTGTAGTCTCTACCCCCAAGACTGTACTCCGTCTGGGCCTTCTTTGCCTTCCCCAATTTCAGACTTTCACTTGGGGGGTTTAAAAACCCCAGGACCCAAAATTTCCCCTGGCCCAGGTTTGCAGCCTTTTCCAGATCCCTTTGAAAGTTCTGCCTGGTCTTCGATCGAGGTATTCTTTCAAAACCCTTCACTTTCTGAAAAACCGGGACATTTCAGAGTCTTTTCCCTTTCCCGCCCTTCTTTTCAAAAAAACCAAAAAACAGCCTGGTCCGGGGACTGACCCTGCGGGCCCCCGCGGTTTCACAGGTCCCATTGACACCTGGGCCAGTACCATGACTCGCTGCTGTCTTCCTGACAATTTTCCCCTGACCTTTGTGGGCCCTTTCCCCTGTTACCCCTGTTGGGTCCTCCATTTTTTGCAAAAATCTCCGTGGGGAACTGTGTAAAACGCCTTTTTTGCAGTCCAAAAAAAATGAAAATCCACCCCCCCTCTCTTTTTCTTTCTTATTGCGTCCCCATGTCATAGAATTTCCAGTGGTTTGGGGCCCAAGGATTTTCCCCCCCCCTAAAACCCTGCTGGCTGTGTTGAATGAGACTTTCCCTTTTCTAGGTTTTCCCACCATTTCTTCTCCTGATAATCTTCTCCATGATTTGAAAAATATACATGTCAGTGACCCTGGTCGGGTAGTTTAATGTTTTCATTCTTTTCCCTTTTTTTTAAAGAGGGGGACTACATTTGCTGTCCC
>NC_069489.1:22933636-23008636 GCF_026875155.1 Cherax quadricarinatus | reverse complement strand
CTCACTGCAGGACAGGAGTGTGATGTTGCCTGGAACACTCACTGTGGGACAGTAGTGTGATGTTGCCTGGGACACTCACTGCAGGACAGGAGTGTGATGTTGCCTGGAACACTCACTGTGGGACAGTAGTGTGATGTTGCCTGGGACACTCACTGCAGGACAGGAGTGTGATGTTGCCTGGGACACTCACTGCAGGACAGGAGTGTTATGTTGCCTGGAACACTTACTGTGGGACAGTAGTGTGATGTTGCCTGGGACACTCACTGCAGGACAGGAGTGTGATGTTGCCTGGGACACTCACTGCAGGACAGGAGTGTGATGTTGCCTGGGACACTCACTGCAGGACAGGAGTGTGATGTTGCCTGGGACACTCACTGCAGGACAGGTGTGTGATGTTGCCTGGAACACTCACTGCAGGACAGGAGTGTGATGTTGCCTGGAACACTCACTGTGGGACAGTAGTGTGATGTTGCCTGGGACACTCACTGCAGGACAGGAGTGTGATGTTGCCTGGAACACTCACTGTGGGACAGTAGTGTGATGTTGCCTGGGACACTCACTGCAGGACAGGAGTGTGATGTTGCCTGGGACACTCACTGCAGGACAGGAGTGTTATGTTGCCTGGAACACTTACTGTGGGACAGTAGTGTGATGTTGCCTGGGACACTCACTGCAGGACAGGAGTGTGATGTTGCCTGGGACACTCACTGCAGGACAGGAGTGTGATGTTGCCTGGGACACTCAATGCAGGACAGGAGTGTGATGTTGCCTGGGACACTCACTGCAGGACAGGAGTGTGATCTTGCCTGGGACACTCACTGCAGGACAGGAGTGTGATGTTGCCTGGGACACTCACTGCAGGACAGGAGTGTGATGTTGCCTGGGACACTCGCTGCCTCACTAAACCCACACCAACCATCATATAAATTCATTATATATATAACACAGTCTAAAGTCATTACATTCCTGATGTCTGTTCATCAACTGTGTGTGTCTCTCTCTGTCTCATCCCTGCCCTCCTCTCCTATATATTCTGGCTTCCTTACCTTCGTGTGTTAGTATAACTAGTTAATGGTATAAGTTGGACTGCAACGTCTTCATAAACTTTTTATATGCAGATTATTTGTGTATATGTTGCTGTGTCTGGCAGATATTGTATAAATAGTTTAGAAAACAGAGGGAATTCTTCAAGGCTTTGCTAACCACAGACATGACCTACTTACACTAGTGGAGTTGCCCACTGTGACTCCGCCTCCTGCTGCCTCAACTCACCTGACTCCAGTGTATAAGCCTCTTCTCTGCTCATATGTTGTATTTTTCTCAAGACTGATGGATTGAATACATCAACTCATGGCTGAGGGACTGATTACCTGAAACTCCTCATCATCTACCACTGTTCTTCTCTGAATTGGACTGAAGACGTCACTGGCTGGCTAAACGTTTCCATAGTAAAGATACCTAAATGTAGCACAAGTATCTTAATCTTGAAGCAGCAAGCAAGTCTGGTCCAGGACCTTTAACAAGGTCATCTCCCTCACCTGGCGCCAGGTTTCAAGGCTGTGCTTCAGATCCTTCACGACTACGGTGGTCTTCACCACCAAGGCTGAGGGACTGATTACCTAAGCTTTTGTATATACTTCCATTATTTTAACATTATGTGTTTGAATTTATACTGATAAAGCCACTGGATGGCGAAACGTCTACAATAAAGATACCCAGATGTTTCACTTGTGTCTAATTTTTCATTTTATTTAAAATTTCACTGTGGTATAAATAACACACACACACACACACACACACACACACACACACACACACACACACACACACACACACACACACACACACACACACACACTGTTACAAAACACACGATATCTAATAAGCTTAGAGATCTCCAGGTAATACTAGAAAGGACTGCCCTTCTAGCATCCAGCCTGTTACTGGGTTTTTGTAACAAGTAGTCAGTATCCTGGTCCAATTATCCATTAGAATTTAGTAAGATTCAATAGTGTTTCAGGATTACAACTGGTAGGCTACTAACTAGAGAAATTAAAATTTAATAAGTTTATTAATAACAATAAAGTTGTCTAGGCGTATATTATCTAAGTAAATTAATCAATATAATCAAAATAGTCACTTCTCTGGTGTACAGTAGTATTGTGCTGAAGGCACATATTACATCTTAATGGCTTTTAAGTACCGTCTGGTACATTGTTAGTATTTAATAACATAGTACAGATATATACAAGTAAGTTTGTGTGTATGTGTGTAAGTGCTCTAAGTAGTTCGCTATGTCTCAAGACTCGACTAGACTTAACCAGCGACTGACTAAAAGTCCTCACATAAACTAACTTCTTGACCAACCTGGCAATCAGAACAGCTTGCTTGACCAATAAAGCGACCGATAAGCCAAACAACAATATTACAAGCAACTGCGACACAGAATCAGGAACAAGGAGATAATATAACGACACTAAGTAGGGACCATCAGCAGATCCTCCACAAAAGTCACAAAACTCCCATACTACTGAATCTGAGTTCAGCATAAGAAAATCCCCGACTGTGACAGTGCACAGATACCACTACAAATTAGGTCAGAAGCTACAGCTCAGGACCTGAATTGCTCAGAGTGTCTATGTGACACAACCTCAGTACAACGTCGAAAATCACTAGGTCTAGGCCATGCTCTGTGAACAGAGTTACACAGAACCAACAACAAGAAAACGACAGAGATGATCTTTCAACAAGGGCCCACAAGGGAGAGTTAGAGAGGCACGTCTTGTTGGAAGCAACATCAACCAGAAAAGAGAGCGAGTGCAGGCCAGGCAGTCTCTCACCCAGGTGAGGTGTGATCAACCCCCCTGATCACGTGACTCTCCGTGGACTGCTGCTGCCCAGCAACTACAGAGAAGCCGGCAGGGAAACAAGCGGAGCGGTAATTACAGTAGTTAGACAATGCTGTCAGCTACTTAACACTCACGAACTATGAGCACTGAGTAATATATAAATGTTACATCCTACCTAATAATATAACTAAGTCAAATAATAATAATATAAAGCAATATATTTACGATTTAGCTAATATTGCAAATATAAGCAATATAAAATTATAAGAACAGATAATATGCATTATATACATTGTGACCCATTCAGGGGTCGCAATACACACACACACACATGTTTATATATGTGTATTGACAATGGAGCCTGGTCTCGGACCGGGTCATAAGGGCGCTGATCCCCAATAATCGTCTTCATTTTTTACCCTTTGGTTTCCATCATGTGTCCACTTGGCTTCTCAATATATATATATATATATATATATATATATATATATATATATATATATATATATATATAATATATATATATATATATATATATAATATATATATATATATATATATATATATATATATATATATATATATATATATATATATATATATATATATATATATATATATATAAATATATATAATGTTTTTAATGATAATTGGCGATTATTTTTGTTTATATTCAGTTATTTTAAATAATTTTATGGTATATGCTAATGTTTGATCATTATTGCAGGTAAGACAACAGTTGCTGGTGGACGAGCGAGTGAGGCGCCGACCCACCTGGGTGAGTGTGTGGTAACACTGTGTGTGGGTAGCATTGTGTGTGTGCAACACTGTGTGTGCAACACTGTGTGGATCAGTAGGGGGGGGGGTTGAGTGTTGTTGATATATCATTGTGTACTGTACACTTGTCAACCAAAATATTTCGACCTCCAACTAAGGCCCTTTTCAGCAGATACCAGAACGTGACGGAGAAGTGTATAATATAGGTAAAACATGAGGGTTGGTCTCTTAAATAAGTCATGAAGGACAAGCTAATGGAATTAGTAGGGTGTATGGAGCCAGTCTTGCTACGTTATCATTCACAAAATAGTAATAATACGGTTGCGAGGTACGAAATGGATTAGAACTCATGGCAGGTGAATCGTAAAACTCCAGGGCAGCTCTACGACTCGCTTTCCATGGGTTCTAACCCCACCAGTGCCATGGTATGCTGTGTTAGTGTAGTGGCTTGTGGTATCTTCGCCAGGACGATCACTCCTGTTTTGTTATTTAAAATTTTGAGAATAATGTGTTGGGTGAACCAGTCATCACTCTACACATAGTGATGTGTTCAGTGAACCAGTCATCACTCTACACATAGTGATGTGTTCAGTGAACCAGTCATCACTCTACACATAGTGATGTGTTCAGTGAACCAGTCATCACTCTACACATAGTGATGTGTTCAGTGAACCAGTCATCACTCTACACATAGTGGTGTGTTCAGTGAACCAGTCATCACTCTACACATAGTGATGTGTTCAGTGAACCAGTCATCACTCTACACATAGTGGTGTGTTCAGTGAACCAGTCATCACTACACATAGTGATGTGTTCAGTGAACCAGTCATCACTCTACACATAGTGGTGTGTTCAGTGAACCAGTCATCACTACACATAGTGATGTGTTCAGTGAACCAGTCATCACTACACATAGTGGTGTGTTCAGTGAACCAGTCATCACTCTACACATAGTGGTGTGTTCAGTGAACCAGTCATCACTACACATAGTGATGTGTTCAGTGAACCAGTCATCACTACACATAGTGATGTGTTCAGTGAACCAGTCATCACTCTACACATCGAAGACACAAATAATTTTTCATGACAGAGAATCAAAACATTTCTTCTCTCTCTGATATAGTCGTCTCAGTTAACTCTGAAGAAGCCATCACCAGCATGCCCATGCACTCTGCTCCAGGACCAGCCTCATACAACTCAATATTAATCAAAAACTGTAAGCAACCACTATTTTGGAATCTTAGTATATAATGGAGGAGGAGCCTGGACACAGGTATCATCTCATTTATTGAAACCCACTAATATTGCCCTGCTGGACAAAGGTGGCAGTGAAGCAATTGCAAAAAACTGTAGACCAACAACCCTAACTTCACACATAATCTTTGAAGGAGCTTGTAAGAAGCAAGACTGCCAGTCACATGGAATCATAACACTTGCTTAATCAGTGCAGCGTAGGTTTAAGACAGGTCACTCCTGCCTCTCACATTTATTAGACCATAATCATACGGTCCTGGATGTTCTGGAAGACGAGCTAAATGCTGATGTAGTGTACACTGATTTTACAAGCGTTCCACAAGTTCGACCATGGTGTGATTATGCACAAAATATGCATACAGAAGGAATAACTGGAAAGTAAGCAGATGGATCTTTAACTTCTTAACAAATAGAATCCAGAGAGTAGTAATGAAAAGAGTGAAGTCGGAAGCTGACACTGTGAGCAACTCTGTCCCTTAAGGCACTGTACGTACCCCACTGCTCTTCCTCGTTCTTATTTCACACGTATACAAGGACGTAAATCATTGCACTGTAATATCCTTTGCTTATAAAACCAGAATCTCTATAGAGTGATGCCCGTCGAAGACACAGCGACTCTTCAGGCTCTTCCAGTGGACCTCAGGCAACAATATGATGTTTAACCGGGATAAGTTTAAGCTTCTCCGTTATGGAAGAATGGATGAGATAAAGACTGTACTGGACGGCAGGACAAACTGGAATCATTCAACAGAGCGAAAATCCTATGTATTACACTTTGGAGTAATGATAAAATTTTAAAGGCTTTCGATAGTTTTCCTACTCATGCAGCCGGCCCTGGGCTGGGCTTGTCTGGTGCTTGCTGTTACTACCACAAGGAAAGTGATTGCCTGGATAACTAGAACTTTCAAGACAAGACATACTGAACCAATGATGATTCTCTTTAAATCACTTGTTCTGTATACTAACCGACCCTTTTAAATTAAGAAATGATAGAGTTTGACAATAGAATTGTTGACGCTGCTCCTGAGTAGTGTAATTGAAACAGTAAGTTTGGGTAGCTTTTAACATAAGCTAGATAGGCACAAGAGTGATTGTTAGTGTAAATTGTATATGTTTAGCATGGTTCTTCTGTTTTTGTATTCTTATTTAAAAAATTCCAGCCAGGATATTAGCAGGGAGGTAGACATCATCATACACAAAGGTGTAGAGAGGCCAAAACTAAGTGCGCTAGAGAATGGAAAAGTGTAGAAGTCAAAGGACTCAGGAAAATAAGTAGGTTAGTTAAAGAGCCAGAGACGAATAGGCACAGATGAGGAGGGGGGTCCAGGCGGCAATACGAAAAATGACATAGCATCGAAAGCCAAGCTGACCCAAAGCTGTTGTATAGCCACATCAGGAAGAAAACAGTCAAGGACCAGGTAATCAGACTGAGGAAGGAATGGGAGGAGATCACAAGAAACGACCAAGAAGTATGTGAAGAACTCAGTGCGAGATTTAAAGAAGTATTTTCAGTGGAGACAGAAAGAACTCCAGAAAACCGGAATAGTGGGGTACACCAACAAGTGCTGGACATAATACACACATCCAAGGAGGAGGTCAAAAGGCTGCTAAGTAAACTAGATACCTCAAAGGCAGTGGGACCAGACAGTAACTCTATCTGGGTCCTGAGAGAGGAACCAGAGGCGCTGTTTGTGCCACTAACAATCTTCAACACATGAAAACAGGGCGTCTACCAGGGATATGGGAGACAGCAAATGTAGTCCCAGTTTTTAAGAAAGGACAGACACGAAGCATTAAACTGCAGATCAGTGTCACTGACATGAATAGTATGCAAAGTCATGGAGAAAATTGTTAGGAGAAGAGTGGTGGAATAAGTGGATGAGCTTATATACGACAACCATGTCGGTTTCGGAGAAGGGAAATCCTGTGCCACAAACCTCCTGGGGTTTTACGACAAGTTGATGGCAGTAAGACGAGAGAGAGAGGTGGGTAGATTGCATTTTCTTGGACTGCAAGAAGGCTTTCGACACAGTTCCACACAAGAGATTAGTGCACAAGCCAGAGGATCAGGCAGGTATAGCAGGAAAGGCGCTGTAATGGATCAGAGAATACCTGACAGGAAGGCAACAGTGATTCATGGTACTTGACGAGGTGTCAGAGTGGGAACCTGTGACGAGCGAGGTTCTACAGTGGTCAAGCTTAGGACCGGTGTTGTTTCTAGTATATGTGAATGACGTGACAGAAGGGATAGATTTAGAAGTGTCCCTGTTTGCAGATGATGTGTAGTTAATTAGTATTCAGTCGGATGAGGATAAGGCGGGATTACAAAGTGATTTGGACAGGCTACAAGCCTGGTCCAGCAACTGGATCCTGGAGTTTAACCCCACCAAGTGCAAAGTCATGAAGATTGGGGAAGGGCAAAGAAGACGGGAGGCAGAGTATAAGCTAGGGGGGCCAAAGACTGCAGATCTCGATCAAGGAAAAGGATCTTGGGGTGAGTAAAACACCGAACACATCTGAGATGCATTGTAATAAAAATGAAACATGTAACGAAGTGTCAGTCCGACTAGTGACCATTAACTAGTGACATTAACTAGTGACATTAACTAGTGACCATTAACTAGTGACATTAACTAGTGACCATTAACTAGTGACCATTAACTAGTGACATTAACTAGTGACATTAACTAGTGACCATTAACTAGTGACATTAACTAGTGACATTAACTAGTGACCATTACCTAGTGACATTAACTAGTGACCATTAACTAGTGACATTAACTAGTGACATTAACTAGTGACCATTAACTAGTGACATTAACTAGTGACCATTAACTAGTGACATTAACTAGTGACCATTAACTAGTGACATTAACTAGTGACCATTAACTAGTGACATTAACTAGTGACATTAACTAGTGACCATTAACTAGTGGCATTAACTAGTGACCATTAACTAGTGACATTAACTAGTGACCATTAACTAGTGACATTAGTGACCATTAACTAGTGACCATTAACTAGTGACATTAGTGACCATTAACTAGTGACATTAACTAGTGACCATTAACTAGTGACCATTAACTAGTGACATTAACTAGTGACCATTTAAATAGTGACATTAACTAGTGACCATTAACTAGTGAAACCCTTAACTAGTGACATTAACTAGTGACCATTAACTAGTGACATTAACTAGTGACATTAACTAGTGACATTAACTAGTGACCATTAACTAGTGAAATTAACTAGTGACCATTAACTAGTGACATTAACTAGTGACATTAACTAGTGACCATTAACTAGTGACATTAACTAGTGACCATTAACTAGTGACCATTAACTAGTGACCATTAACTAGTGACATTAACTAGTGACCATTAACTAGTGACCATTAACTAGTGACCATTAACTAGTGACATTAACTAGTGACATTAACTAGTGACCATTAACTAGTGACATTAACTAGTGACATTAACTAGTGACCATTAACTAGTGACATTAACTAGTGACCATTAACTAGTGACCATTAACTAGTGACCATTAACTAGTGACATTAACTAGTGACATTAACTAGTGACCATTAACTAGTGACATTAACTAGTGACCATTAACTAGTGATATTAACTAGTGACCATTAACTAGTGATATTAACTAGTGACCATTAACTAGTGACATTAACTAGTGACCATTAACTAGTGACCATTAACTAGTGACCATTAACTAGTGACATTAACTAGTGACCATTAACTAGTGACATTAACTAGTGACCATTAACTAGTGACATTAACTAGTGACCATTAACTAGTGACATTAACTAGTGACCATTAACTAGTGACCATTAACTAGTGACATTAACTAGTGACATTAACTAGTGACCATTAACTAGTGACATTAACTAGTGACCATTAACTAGTGACATTAACTAGTTTACCATTAACTAGTGACATTAACTAGTGACCATTAACTAGTGACCATTAACTAGTGACATTAACTAGTGACATTAACTAGTGACCATTAACTAGTGACATTAACTAGTGACCATTAACTAGTGACATTAACTAGTGACCATTAACTAGTGACCATTAACTAGTGACATTAACTAGTGACCATTAACTAGTGACCATTAACTAGTGACATTAACTAGTGACATTAACTAGTGACCATTAACTAGTGACATTAACTAGTGACCATTAACTAGTGACCATTAACTAGTGACCATTAACTAGTGACCATTAACTAGTGACATTAGTTAATGATTAGTTTCTGATCAGCCGAGGTGATCAAGGTCCCTCTTGATGACAGCCTTGAAGGGAAAAATTTGAAGAGTCTTGGTCTGTGTGAGTTTCTCACTCACTGTTTGCAGCAAATTTCGTAATTTACATTATTTTGGTTAGGTTAGGTTTTAGTTAAGTTAGGTTAGGTTTTAGTTAAGTTAGGTTAGGTTTTAGTTAAGTTAGGTTAGGTTTTAGTTAAGTTAGGTTAGGTTTTAGTTAAGTTAGGTTAGGTTTTAGTTAAGTTAGGTTAGGTTTAGTTAGTTAGGTTTTTAAGTTAGGTTAGGTTTTAGTTAAGTTAGGTTAGGTTTTAGTAGTAGGTTTTGTTAGTTAGGTTTTAGTTAAGTTAGGTTAGGTTTTAGTTAAGTTAGGTTAGGTTTTAGTTAAGTTAGGTTAGGTTTTAGTTAAGTTAGGTTAGGTTTTAGTTAAGTTAGGTTAGGTTTTAGTTAGGTTAGGTTTTAGTTAAGTAGGTTAGGTTTTAGTTAAGTTAGGTTAGGTTTTAGCTAAGTTAGGTTAGGTTTTCAGTTAAGTTAGGTTAGTTTAGTTAAGTTAGGTTACGTTTTTAGTTAGTTAGGTTAGGTTTTAGTTAGGTTAGGTTTTAGTTAAGTTAGGTTAGTTTTAGTTAAGTTAGGTTAGGTTTTAGTTAAGGGTTTGGTGGTTTTAGTTAGGTTAGGTTTTAGTTAAGTTAGGTTAGGTTTTAGTTAAGTTAGGTTAGGTTTTAGTTAAGTTAGGTTAGGTTTTAGTTAGGTTAGGTTATAGTTAAGTTAGGTTTTAGTTGAGCTAGGTTAGGTTTTAGTTAGGTTAGGTTTTAGTTAAGTTAGGTTAGGTTTTAGTTAAGTTAAGGTTAGGTTTTAGTTAAGTTAGGTTGTTTTAGTTAAGTTAGGTTAGGTTTAGTTAAGTTAGTTAGGTTTTTTGTTAAGTTAGGTTAGTTTTAGTTGAGTTAAGGTTTAGTTAGGTTTAGTTAAATTGGTTAGGTTTTAGTTAAGTTAGGTTAGGTTTTAGTTAAGTTAGGTTAGGTTTTAGTTAAGTTAGGTTAGGTTTTAGTTAAGTTAGGTTAGGTTTTAGTTAGGTTAGGTTTTAGTTAGGTTAGGTTTTAGTTAGTTAGGTTAGGTTTTAGTTAAGTTAGGTTATGTTTTAGTTTTTAAATTAGGTTAGGTTTTAGTTAGTTTGGTTAGGTTTTTAAATTAGGTTAGGTTTTAGTTAGGTTAGGTTTTGTTAGTTAGGTTTTAGTTAAGTTAGGTTAGGTTTTATTTAAAGTTAGGTTGGGTTTTTTAGTTAAGTTAGGTTATTTTTTCCTTAAAAAAATCCCCCGGGAAATTTTTATATCGTTTAAAACCCAAATGAAAAAAATGAAATAGATGATAATTTTTACCTACCGGGACTCTACTTTTGGACAGAGTTGTTAAAACCAGGCTGAAAACTACTGACTGCAATCCCGTTCAATTTTTCGACCCGGCCCCGGGCCCTGTCTCGGGCTTTTTTAATCTGTCCACCTCCCTCTTTTTAAGACCCCAAAGGGGTTTCTTTTGGGAAACCCCCTTAGGGATTTTCGGGCATTAAAACGCCCCGGGGCCCCTGACACAAATGTGAAAAATCTCTCAGTTTTACTAATGCCCCCCCTGCTTTTCATTGGAGGTGTTGCACCCCCTTTCCCAGTCTTTTGATTTCGAAAGGAAATTTTTAATTTCTTGTGCAGTTTTGGGGACCACCCCTCTCTGGGGATTTTCCAAGTCCCCAAATTATAATGTACTTTCTCCCCTTCACTCCAAGAAGTACAGGTGGGGGGGACTTAAAACTTTCCCTGCTGATTGGGTGCTTTATAAAGGGTTTTATGAAGGTTCTCTGTAAAATTCCCCAAGTCTGCAATTTCTCCAACCTTAAAAGGGGGATTTTTTGTGTTACAGAAATTTTCCAGCCTAAAAGGAAAACAAATTTTTTTAAATTAATCATAAAAATTATTTAAATATAATCATAAATTATTTAAATTAATCATAAAATTATTTAAATATAATCTTTAAATTTTTTTGGGGTTTCCATTACCCAAACCTGTCATTTTCTTTAAACATTTTGTAAAATGAAATTGTGAACCTTAAAGGTGAGATCCTGAATTATCACTCCTTAGTCTTTCACTTTAATTTTTTGTTCTATTGTG
Organism: Cherax quadricarinatus; assembly: GCF_026875155.1. Lineage (NCBI taxonomy): Eukaryota > Metazoa > Arthropoda > Malacostraca > Decapoda > Parastacidae > Cherax > Cherax quadricarinatus. Next base: position 22,997,330 of record NC_069489.1, on the reverse strand, counting down.
GGTTTAAATTTGTCTTAAAACTCTCTTCTGGTTTTTAATTCGTCAATTTTTTCCATAACGGAGGAGTTGGAATTTGCCCCTTAAAGGGCCAAATTTTTGTCCTCAGGGAAAGACACCGTGTACAGTGTCCCTCATTTGGATGTACACCGGTACAGTGTCCCCCGTGGATGACACATTTGAACAGTGTCCTCAGTGGATAAACACCGTTTTACAGTGTCCCCCCTTGGAGGGAACCCCCGTTTTCAGTGCCCCTCAGTGGATGACACAATGTCCCATTTTCCTCAGGGGATGAACAATGTACGTGTCCTCATGGAAGACACATGTACAGTGCCCTTCAGTGGATGACACCGTGTACAGTGTCCTCAGTGGATGACCCCCCGTGACAGTGTCCTCAGGGGATGACACGGGTGTACATTTCCCCCAAAGTGGATGACACAATTTTACAGTGTCCTCATTGGATGCCCAAAATTGAACAGTGTCCTCTTGGAGGGGACACATTTTACATTTCCCCCTCATGGATGACACCTTTGTACATTTCCCCTCATTGGATAAACACCGTTTTACAGTGTCCTCATTTGGATGACACAGTTTTCATTTGTCCTCATTTGGATAAACGGTAACAGTGCCTCAGGGGATGACACCGGTACAGTGTCCTCAGTGGATGGACACAATGTACAGTGTCCTCAGTGGGGGACACAATGAAACGGTCCTCATGGTTTACACATGACAGTGTCCTCATGGTTAAACACCGTGTCCATGCCCCCAGGGGGATGCACCGTGTACAGTGTCCCAGTGGATAAACCCCAGAAAAACAGTGCCCTCAGGGGAAATGACACAATTAAACAGGGGGGTTCCCCCAGTGGATGACAAAATTTTACAGTGTCCTCAGTGGAGACACTTGTACAGGGGCCCCTCAGTGGTTGACCCCCGTGTACAGTGTCCTAAGTGGATGAAACCGTGTACAGTGTCCTCAGGGGTGACACGGTGTACAGTGTCCTCAGTGGTTAAACACCGCCCTACAGTGTCCCTAAATGGATGACACAGTGTACAGTGCCCTCAGGGGTATGACACAATTTTACGTGTCCTCAGTGGAGGGAAAACAATGTACAGGTCCTCAGTGGATGAAAAAAAACCCTGTACATGCCCTCAGGGGGGGATGCCCACAATGAAACAGTGTCCTCAGTGGTTGACACGGTGTACAGTGTCCTCAGGGGATGACCCGTTTTCGTGTCCTCAGGGGAAATGACACAGTGTACGTGCCCCTAAAGGGATGACACAAAGTACAGTACCTCGGGTGGATGACACCGGTACGTGTCCTCAGGGGGTTTGACCCCAAATGTACAGGGGTCCTCAGTGGATGACACGGGGTACAGTGTCCTCAGTGGATGACCCCGTGTACAGTTGGCCTAAAGTGGATGACATTGTAAAGTGTCCTCGTATGAAAACCGTGAAACAGTGTCCCCAGTGGTTTGACACCGTTACAGTGTGCTCTTTTAAATGACCCCAGTTTTACAGTTTTCCTGTGGATGACACCGTGTACAGTATCCCAGTGGATGAAAACCGTGTACAGTGTCCTCAGGGGTGACCACCGTGAAACAGTGTCCTCAGGGGATACACCGTGTAAAAGTGCCCTCAGGGGGATGACACCGTCTACATGTCCCCAGGGGAGACACATGAAAAAGGGGTCCTCAGTGGATGACCCGGTACATTTGTCCTCAGGGGTTGGAAAACCGGTGTCCCAAGTGTCCTCAGTTTTTCACCTTTGTACAGTTTTCCTCAGGGGTTTTGCCCACCGTTTTACGTGTCCCCATGGATGCATTTGGTGTACAGTTTCCTCAGTGGAGGGACACGGGGTTACGTGCCTCAGGGGATGACACAGGTACAGTGCCCCCCCCAGTGGTTTGAAAAGTGTACAGTGCCCTTTCCTGGATGACCCCCGGGGTTGTACAGTCCCCCCTCAGTGGAGACCGTGTACGGTCCTCAGTGGATGACAAAATGTACATGTCCTCATTTGGGAGGGAACCGTGTACGGGTTTTCCTCGTGGATGACACGGTGTACAGTGTCCTCAGTGGATGACACCGTGTACAGTGTCCTCAGTGGATGACCCCAATGTACAGTGTCCTCAGTGGATGACACGTGTACAGTGTCCTCAGTGGATGACACAGTGTACAGTGTCCTTTCCAGTGGAAAACCAACCGTGTCCAGTGTCCCCCAGTGGTTTACCAAGGGTATTTTTGTCCTAGGGGGATGACCCCGGGGAACGTGGTCCTCAGGGGGTTGACAGGGTTTTCAGTGTCCCTCAGTGGATGACACCGTTTTACAGTGCCCTCAGGGGATGACACAGTGTACAGTGCCCCTCAGTGGTTGACACCGTTACAGTTCCTCAGTGGATAAACACAGTGTACAGGTCCTCAGTGGTTGACAGTGTATGTTTTTCAGTGGTGACAGTGTACAGTGTCCTCAGTGGAGGGACCAAGAAACATTTCCCACAGGGGGAGGGACACAATGAAAACAGTGTTCTCAGGGGATGCCCTTGTACAGTGTCCACAGGGGGAGGGACAAAATGTACAGTGTCCTCAGTGGATGACAAAATTTTCGTGTTTTCAGGGGGGATGACCCCGTGTACAGGGGCCTCATGGATGCCCCCCGTTTTTACAGTGTCCTCATGGATGAACAGGGGTTTACGTGCCCCCTCAGTGGATGACAAAAAAAAAACAGGGGTTCCCTCAGTGGTTGACCCCTTTGAAAACAGTGTCCTCAGTGGATACGTTTTAACAGTGCCCTCAGTGGATAAAATGTACAGTGTCCTCAGTGGAGGGACACAAGGGTACAGTGCCCTAGGGGATGAAAAAGTGTACAGTGCCCCTCAGTGGATAAACACAGTGACAGTGTCCCTCAGGGATGACACAATGTACAGTTTTTCTCAGGGGTTTGACACAATGTACAGTGTTCTCAGGGGAGGGACAGTGTACGTGCCCCACAGTGGATGACAATGTACAGTGTCCCCCAGGGGATGACACAATGTACAGTGTCCTCGGATAAACACCGTGTCCCAGTGTCCCCCGTGGAGGGACACAATGTACATTTGTCCCTCAGTGGATGACACAATGTACAGTGCCCCTCGTGGATGGAAACAATGTACAGTGTCCTCAGGGGGGTTTGACAATTTTCAGGGGCCTCAGGGGGGATAAAATGTCCCCGTTTTCCCAGTGATGCCCACAATGTAAATTTTCCCTCAGTGGATGACACAATGAAACATTTGTCCTCAGGGGTTGACCCGTGTACGGGTGTCCCGTGGATGACACCGTTACAGTGCCCTCAGTGGATGAAAGGAAACAGTGTCCCTCAGTGGATGACACAATGTACATGCCCTCAGGGGAAATGACACCGTGTACAGTGTCCCAGGGGGGATGACACCGTTTTTCCGTGTCCTCATTTGGTGCCCGTTTTACATTTGTCCTCATGGATAACCCCCGTGTACAGCCCCTCAGGGGAGGGCCCAATGTACAGTGCCCCCTCGTGGTTGAAACAATTACAGTGTTCTCGTGGAGGGACCCCAAAGTCCCAGGGGTCCTCAGTGGATGACACCGGTACAGTGTCCCGGGTGGAAAACACAGGGGAATTTGTCCTCAGTGGAGGGAAACAATTTTCGTGTTCTCAGTGGATGACCCCGGGGACTTTTGGCCCTCAGGGGAAAGGACAGGTACATGCCTCAGTGGATGACACCGTGTACATTCCTCGTGGAGGGACACCGTGAAACGGGTGTCCTCAGTGGATGACACCTTTGTACATGTCCTCAGGGGAAATGACACGGTACAGTGCCCCAAGGGGGATGACCATTTTTTAAGGGGGTTCCCCGGGGAAATGACAAATTTTAACAGTTTTTCCTCAGGGGGTTGACAGGGGACATTTGCCCTCAGGGGGGATGACAATGTACAGTGCCCGGGAGGGGATGAAAAACAATGTCAGTGTCCTCAGGGGGGTTTGGACACCGTGTACATGCCCCAAAGGGGTTCCCAAAATTGTACAATTTCCTAAAGGGTTGACACAATGTACATGTCCTCAGGGGAAACGCCAATGTACATTTTTGTCCCCGGGGAATGACACAATGTACAGTGTCCTAGTGGTGAACACCGTGTACGGGGTCCTCAGGGGAAAGGGGCCCAATGTCCCATGCCTCAGTGGACGACCAATGTACCTTTTTTGTCCCCCGGGGAAACGACACAATTACAGGGGTCCTCAGGGGATACACCGTGTACATTGTCCTCAGGGGGATGCCCCCTTTGTAAATTGTCCTCAGGGGGATGACACCGTGAACAGGGCCCCTCAGGGGAGCCCAATTTGTACCGTGCCCTCGGGTGGATGACACCGTGTACAGTGCCCCTCAGTGGTTGAAAACCTTTGGTACAGTGTCCTAAAGTGGATGACAATTTTACAGGGGTCCTCAGGGGAATGACACAATGTCCCAGTTCCCAGTGGATGACACCGTGTACAGTCCCCCTCAGGGGATACACCGTGTACAGGGGTCCTCAGGGGAAAAATTGACACCGTGAAACAGTGTCCCAGTGGATAAACACCGGTACAGGGGCCCTCATGGATGACCCCTTTGTACAGTGTCCCTCAGTGGATGACAGTGTGCAGTGTCCTCAGGGGGATGACATTTGTGCAGTGTCCTCAGGGGAGGACACCGTGTAAAAGTGTCCTCGGGGTGGATGACACCGTGTACAGTGTCCTCAGTGGAGGGACACGGTTTTACAGTGCCCTTTCAGTGGATAAAACCAAAATTTTACATTGCCCTCAGGGATGACACCGGGACAGTGTCCTCAGTGGATGACAAAATTGTCAGGGGTCCTCAGTGGAGGGGACAGGGGCAGTGTCCTCATGATGACACCGGGGACAGGGGCCTCAGTGGATAAAAACCGTGTACAGTGTCCTCAGGGGGATGACACCGTGTACAGTGCCCTCAGTGGATGACCCCGTGTACGGGGGCCCCAGGGGAAAGACACCGTGTACAGTGTCTTCAGGGGAAAGGACAGGGTTTGTACAGTGTCCCCCAGGGGATGACCCCCCTTGTCCCAGTGCCCCTCAGTGGTTTGACACCTTTTAAAACCAGGCCCCTCATGGTTGACGTTTTACAGTTTTCCTCAATGGTTGCAGTGTACATGCCCCCTCAGGGATGACACCGTTTTCCAGTGTCCCAGGGGAGAAACACCGGACAGTGCCCTCAGGGGAAAGACACCGGGTCCCCCCCATGCCCTCAGTGGATACACCATGTACAGGGGCCCAAGGGGGGGATGACAGTTTTACAGTGCCCCTCAGGGGAAATGACACCTTTGTCCCAGTGTCCCAGTGGATGCCCACTGAAACAGTGTCCTCAGGGGAAATGAAAACCGTGTACGTGCCCTCAGGGGAAAGACAGTGTAAGTGCCCTCGGGATGAAAACCGTGTACAGTGTCCTCAGTGGAAAACACCATTTTTGGCAGTGTCCCCTTGGATGACACCGTGTACAGGTCCCATGGATGACACCTTGTACAGTGCCCAGGGTTTGACATTTGTACATTTGCCTCAGTGGTGAAGTTTTACAATGTCCTCAGTGGATGACACCTTTGTACTGCCCCTTCTTTGGATGAAAACCGTGACAGTGGCCTCAGTGGATGAAAGTTTTCGTGTCCTCAGTGGATGAAACCGTTTTCAGTGTCCTTAGTGGATAAACACCGTGTACAGGGCCCCTTAGTGGATGAACCGTTTTTGCAGTGCCCCTTAGGGGAAATGACCCCTGTACAGTGTCCTCAGTGGAGGGACCCCGTGAACGTGTCCTTATTGGATGACAACCGGGGACAGTGTCCTTAGGGATGAAACCGTGTACATTTGCCCTTAGGGGTTGACACCTTTGAACAGTGCCCTCATTTGGATAAACACCTTTTGAAACAGTGCCCTTTAGTGGTTGGGACCCGTGTCCCTGTCCTCGTGGATGACACAATGAAAAGGGTGTCCCAGTGGATGACACAGTGTAGGGGGCCCTCAGTGGATGGCAAAAATGTACATTTTGTCCCCCCCCAGGGGGGATGAAACCAATTTTACGTGCCCTCAGGGGGATGACAGTGACAGTGCCCTCAGGGATGCACAATGTAAGTGTCCTCAGGGGATGACACCGTGTACAGTGTTTCGTGGATGACACAATGAAACATTTGCCCCTTCAGTGGATGAAAATTTTTCAGGTCCTCAGTGGATGCCCAAATGTACAGTGCCCCCAGGGGAAAGACACAATGTACGTGTCCTCGTGGATGACAAAAAGGTCCCGTGTCCTCAGTGGATACAAAAAGTCAGTGCCTCATGGATGACACAGAGTACAGTTCCCCCCCAGGGGATGACACAGGGGTCAGTGCCCCTCAGGGGATGTCCGGTTACAGTGCCCCTCATGAATGACACAATGTACAGTGTCCTCAATGGATGAACACGTGTACATTTGTCCTCATTTGAGGGACACAGTTACAGTGCCCTTTCATGGATGACACAGGGCACAGTTTTCCTCAGTGGTGACACAGTACACAGTGCCCTCATTTTTTGACACAGTGTAAAGTTTTCCTCAGTGGATGCACATTTGTCCCAGTGTCCTCGGGGATGACACAATTTACAGTGTAATCAGGGATGACAGTGTACAGTGCCCTCAGTGGTGCCCACAATTACAGTGCCCCTAAAGGGGTGACACAAGTCGGGTGTCCTCGGGTGAATAAACACAGTGTACAGTGTCCCAGTGGAGGGACACAGTGCACATGCCTCAGGGGAAATGAAAAACAATGAAATTGCCCAGTAAATTTGACAAAACGTAGTGTCCTCAGGGGGGATGACCCAATATACTTGCCCCTCAGTGGTGACACAGGCACAGTGTCCTCGTGGAGGGACACATGTACAGTGCCCTCAGTGGAGGGACACAGTGCACATGTCCTCAGTGGAGACAAAAGTATAGTGTCCTCAGTAAAATAAAAAAAACCCAAACGTAGTGTCCCCCGGTGGGACACAATGAAAACATGTAATCGTGGAGGGACAGTGTACAGTGCCCCTCAGTGGATGACACAATGTAAGTTTTTCCCTAAGTAAATTGACACAACGTAGTGTCCTCTTGGGGGATGAAACAATGTTTAGTGTCCTCAGGGAATGACCAACGTATTGTCCCATTTTGGTTTCACAATGTACAGTGTCCTCATGGATGACCCCAAAAATACAGTGTCCTCAGTGGATGACCCCGGCACAGTTTTCCCCGTGGATGACACAGTGCACAGTGTCCTCGGGATGACACAATATACGTGTCCTCAGTGAATGACCAACGTAGTGCCCTTTCAGGGGATGGACAAAATAACGTGTCCCGGGGGATGACACAGTGCACATGTCCTCAGTGGTTTGACAAAAAATTTGTACGGGGCCCTAAAGGGGGATGGAACCGTGACAGTGTCCCAGTGGATGACACAATGTCCAGTGCCCCTCAGTGGTGACACAATGTCCCAGTGCCCCTCAGGGGATGACAAAAATGTACTTTGCCCTCAGGGGATGCAAAAATTACAGTGTCCTCGTGGATGACACAATGTACAGTGCCCTCAGTGGATGACGTGCCCAGTTTTCCCATGGATGACAAAAATGTAGGGTTTGCCCCTCAGTGGATGACAGTGTACAGTGTTCAGTGGATAAAAACAATGTACGGGCCTATTTGGATGACAGTGTACAGTGTCCTCAGTGGTTGACCCCTTTGTAAGTGCCCCTCATGGATGACCCCTTTGTACAGGCCCTCAGTGGATGACACAATGTACATGCCCTTTCAGGGGAGACACAATTTACGGTCCTCAGTGGATGACCCCAATTACAGGGGTCCTAAAGGGGATGACACAAAAAAAACAGGGCCCCTCATGGATGACAGTGTACGTGTCCTCATGGATGACACAATGTCCCAGTGTCCCCCAGTGGATGACAAAAAGGACAGGGTCCTCAGTGGATGACACAAGGGGGGGGGTTACAGTGTCCTCAGGGGGTGAAAAATTTTTAACAGTGCCCCTCAGTGGATGCCCAAAAATGTACAGTTTTCCTCAGTGGATGAACAATTTTCCCAGTGTCCTCAGGGGGATGACAAAATTTCCTGTCCCAGGGGATGACACAATGTACAGTGCCCCTCATGGATGACACAATTTTCAGTGTCCTCAGTAGGGAAACAATGTACAGGGCCCTCAGTGGATGACACAATGTCCCAGGTCCTCAGTGGATGCAAAATGAAACAGTGTCCTCATGGATGATAGTGTACATTGCCCTCAGGGGGACCCCCCAAATTTTAAAAGTGTCCTCAGGGGGATGATAGGTAAAAGTGCCTCGTCTGTGAAGGAAGCAGTGGAGGGCTTGATACCCAAACTATGCCCGGGATTTAAAGGATGAGGAAAAGAACAAGACCGAGAAGTTTTACCTTGTGGAACGGGTTTTTTCACTGTAGCAGCTTCTGATTTAAAAATTGTTTTTTTTATTTTGGTTTTAAAGTTAAAGGGTCGATCTGCCCGCTTTTTTCCCGTTTTTTCCCTTAATATGCTTTTTGTTCATTAAAACCAGATTTGCACCCGTCGAAGGTTTATTTTAAAGTCTGTGTATGTTACTCTAATTTTTTTCCCGCCCCGGGGGTCCAAACCCCTGTCAAAAATGATCCAGTTGTTTGTTTAGAGGCAGGGAAAAGACCTCAAGAACCCATGTTGCCCCGGGGTTGTGCCCAAAAATTGGTAGTTTCAAGTGGGTTTGTTTGTTCTTCTTAGAACCCCTTTTGGGAATTTTTTTGATGGGGACGTTAAAAAGCTATCGGTCGATAATTTTTGGGTTCACCCGCCATCTTTGTTAAAATTTTTTGTGACTGTGGGGACCCCCCCTGTTAAAGGGTTCCTCTCCCTTGGGATACTTAAGGGGAGGGGATTTATGTTTTTTTGCCGTTTTTTGTTTAAAATAAATTCCACGACCCTGGGCCTGGGGGAGATGCTTTGGGTGGGGTTTAGTGGCTTTTTTTTAAAATTTCCCGTGAAGTTATTTCAAACTTTTCTTTGTTTTTCCATTTATTTTTGCAAGGCCCGTCCGGATGTGGTTTTTTTTTTGTTTTTTGGTAAAAAAAAGAAATATTTTGGGTTTCTTTCGCCAACAGAAAAAGGGGGCCCTTTCCCAGCGCAGTAGAGGACCCCGGCTATCCCCTTTGACTCATTAAACCCTCACCCCTTTGATTGTCAAGATAGCAAACCCGTGAAATACTGTTTTTAATTGTAAAAAGCTGCTTGATCACGGGGGCAAGTGAACCCCGGAAAAACCCCCCCCCTGACAGCCCCCTTTAAATCACAGGTAAGGAGGCCGACCACGCACCGTCCCTCATGGGAAAAAGCAGTGAAAACAGTGGAAAAGGGGTGAGCGGTGGGGGACCTTACATCCAAAACAAAAACTGGGGAAAAACGGGAAAAAAAGCTTTTTCAAGTTAAAAAAGTGAACGTGATTGGGGCCCTTGGGTTTAAATTTCTTTTCTTCTTCCCCACCCGCTGACTTTACGTTGTGTTTTACATTTCCCCGTTGTGTGTTCTTCTTTTGCAAAGTGTTGGGAGGGCTTTTTGGAAAGGGACTTCCTTGTTGGAGACCCCGCTCGAGGGCCCCGCTGTTTGGGGAAAGTGGTTGAAAAGAATTTTCCTTTTTGGGGTTGTGGGGAAAAGATTTTTCCTTGGGTTTGGGGACACCTCTGAGTGGGCGCTTTTTTGGAACTTGGTGGAGGGGGCTTCCTTTTTTGGGGACACGCTTATTTACCGGGGTGTTTCAAACTTTGGGGGGAGGGACTTCCTGTTGGGGACACGTCTGAGTGACGGTTGCAGAAAAGGTGAAGAGCTTCCTTTTGGAGACATGAAAATAAAATGGGGTTTAGAGAACCCTTAAAATTGATTTAAATTTAAAAACATGTGTAACTTTGGGGAACTTGACGTGGAAAACGTTTTTGCCCCCCACGGGCTTTAACAGTCCCGTAAGTGAAGAAAAGGTGGAACCAGGAGTTTGAGGTAATTAGTCCCCCAGCCTAGAGTCCAGGGAATCCCGTCTCTCAATCTTGAAAGAATACATCATTTTGGGGACGAAGTGGCCTTTCACCTGTATCAGATGAGGTGAAACAGTTGTTTTAAAGGTTTCACCTTGGACAGATAAAAAAGGGGAAGTGGTGTGACTGGGAAAGGGTTTTTAGCATACGTTTTGTTTTGTTTTTCTTATCAGGATTGATGGACTGATTAAAATGGACTCCGGCTTTTGGGGGTTGATTACATGGACTCCCCCGGCCCGGGGATTGGGTACATGGGCCCGGCTTTTGGGGTTTTATTTTTATGGGCTCCAGGCTGAGGACTGATTTCTGGCTTTCCAAAGGGGGAAGGATTGTTTTCATGGCTCCAGGCGAGGGATTGTTTTTATGGGGCTCCCAGGCGAGGGGAATGGTTACATGGCCCAGGCTGAGGGCTGATTAATGGACTCCAGGGCTGAGGGTGAATTTCATGGACTCCCGGCTGAGGGGGGGATTATATGGACTCCAGGGGTGAGGGAAAAAAGATTAAAATGGACTCCAAAGGCCCGAAAAGGGGGTGATTATATGGGGCCCGGCTGAGGGACTGATTAATGGACTCCCCGGGGTGAGGGCTTTATTACCTCAGCCCCTTCAGATCTTAACCCCCTTCGCCGGTGTTACCCCCTCTACGTTGAAGATTGAGAAAACCCTTTTGCAGCAATGGGAATCTTTAATTTAGGGAAAAGTTTTGGCCAAAACAGGGGCTTTTAAACAGCCAATTTCAAAGGGGGGAAGGGCGTAAGGAAGGGGGGAGAAGAGGAATCAGTCCCTCAACCTGGAGTCGATGTGTTTTTATCCCCTCAATCACAACAGTCTAAAGTTTTAAAACCCTACCAAAACACAAAACATACCATGAAAAAGAATATATATTTTTTATATATATAAATTTTTAAATATAAATATATTTATATATATATATATTTCCACTTACTGAGGTTTTAAAAACTTTTGGTGCTGCGTCCTTTATGCTTAATCAGTCCCTCGCCCCTGTAGGATTTGGGGGGTGTATAAATTTTTCCATTCCTTTAGTAGAGCAGCCTCCAGCCCCAAAGGGGGGGGAACTGATATCCTTGTCCCCTAAACTTCCCTTTTCCCCTATTGAACCCGAGGTTTTTCAAGAGGGGTTTAGGTCTGGGGAAAATTTCCTGGCCCCGTCATTTAAAGAAACCTCAATTTCACAGTCCTTAAGGCACTGAAAAAAAAAAATACAGATTTGGTGGTATGACACGGTGCACCCCTCCTGCCCTAAAAAAACCGTAGCGCCACACTTGCCAAAAAGCCCCGGGAGAATTTTCACACAGTAAATCCAGGGGAATTATACTGGGTTTAAATACTGGTTTCTTTGGAAGACAAAGAGGGTTTAAACCCAAAACTCTGACATGGAAAAACCCGAGGCGATTTTGGGTGTTTGGGGGTCCCCCGGTGAAGCTGGGTCTAGTGGGGTCATTTCCTCTGGGGCCCGGAACCCCATGTCCCCCATGGGTTTCAGGTGATGGTGAAGGTTGCCATCACTTCAAAGTAAAATTTAGACCACTGTTGGGGGGAAATCCAGGGAGATATTTCTTGCCCAAAAAACCGCCTACTTTCTCTGTGGCCCCGGAAAAAACTTTGGGTTTTTTAAACCCGGCTTTACTACTGTTGCCCAGTTCTTACACTCTGGGTTTGCAGTTCTTACAGACACCTCTGAGAGAAGATGTGGGTTTTCTTTCAGTTCTCTAGCAGTTATCTTAGGTGTTCTCTCTAACTGCTTCTTTAACACAGTTAAGGTACAAACATATGTCTTCTTGGAGGGGCCAGGCCGAGGTTTGGCAGACAGTAACTGGACACAGCCACCAGTCTTGAAACACTGCACCCAGTTCCTCACTGAACGCACCAACATTCTCCACTATTTCTTTCGTCTGGTGCCCAGTTTTGTGAAGCCGTATGATTTGAGTTATAGTTTCAGGTGTTAAAGACTTCCATTTACCCATAATTAAACATGTATAGCATCAAAACTAAAGTGAACACTGGACAAAAGATGGGGCGGATGAGAGACAAAAGTGTAACACTTCTCTCACCACGGCAGCTACGTGAGCACTGAAGAGTCACTGTGGAGTGTGGCGGCAGGCCGTGATGTCATGCTAACGGCTGCTACCCGGCATAATGCACTGACAAAAAAGACCCCCCTGTATGGTAGGCCTTTGATTTTCGTCACGGCATTATGCCAGGGCGCTCACCCGGCATAATGCCAGGGCGCTCACCCGGCATAATGGCAGGGCGCTCACCCGGCATAATGCCATGACTAGCACTGTATAGACTTCTTTATCGAAGACACTCTTGGAAACGTAGTGGAGGCACTTTCTTATTGGAGAGCAGGTGTTGGAGAGGCCAGTCAGCAGTCAACATCAACACCTGTAACAGTTAATACAACAATCAGCATCAACACCTGCGTCATTTAATACAGCAATCAACAACACCTGCGTCAGTTAATACAGCAATCAACAACACCTGCGTCAGTTAATACAGCAATCAACAACACCTGCAACAGTTAATACACACACAAGTTGTTAAACAAGACACCTGTGGTAGAGTTAAACTAGACACCTGTGGTAGAGTTAAACTAGACAGGTGTGGTAGAGTTAAACTAGACAGGTGTGGTAGAGTTAAACTAGACACCTGTGGTAGAGTTAAACTAGACAGGTGTGGTAGAGTTAAACTAGACAGCTGTGGTAGAGTTAAACTAGACAGGTGTGGTAGAGTTAAACTAGACAGCTGTGGTAAAGTTAAACTAGACAGGTGTGGTAGAGTTAAACTAGACAGGTGTGGTAGAGTTAAACTAGACAGGTGTGGTAGAGTTAAACTAGACAGGTGTGGTAGAGTTAAACTAGACACCTGTGGTAGAGTTAAACTAGACACCTGTGGTAGAGTTAAACTAGACAGCTGTGGTAGAGTTAAACTAGACAGCTGTGGTAGAGTTAAACTAGACACCTGTGGTAGAGTTAAACTAGACAGCTGTGGTAGAGTTAAACTAGACACCTGTGGTAGAGTTAAACTAGACAGGTGTGGTAGAGTTAAACTAGACAGGTGTGGTAGAGTTAAACTAGACACCTGTGGTAGAGTTAAACTAGACAGCTGTGGTAGAGTTAAACTAGACAGCTGTGGTAGAGTTAAACTAGACAGGTGTGGTAGAGTTAAACTAGACACCTGTGGTAGAGTTAAACTAGACACCTGTGGTAGAGTTAAACTAGACAGCTGTGGTAGAGTTAAACTAGACAGCTGTGGTAGAGTTAAACTAGACAGCTGTGGTAGAGTTAAATTAGACAGGTGTGGTAGAGTTAAACTGGATAGGTGTGGTAGAGTTAAACTAGACAGCTGTGGTAGAGTTAAACTAGACAGCTGTGGTAGAGTTAAACTAGACAGGTGTGGTAGAGTTAAACTAGACAGCTGTGGTAGAGTTAAACTAGACAGATGTGGTAGAGTTAAACTAGACAGGTGTGGTAGAGTTAAACTAGACAGGTGTGGTAGAGTTAAACTAGACAGGTGTGGTAGAGTTAAACTAGACAGGTGTGGTAGAGTTAAACTAGACAGCTGTGGTAGAGTTAAACTAGACAGCTGTGGTAGAGTTAAACTGGACAGCTGTGGTAGAGTTAAACTGGATAGGTGTGGTAGAGTTAAACTAGACAGGTGTGGTAGAGTTAAACTAGACAGGTGTGGTAGAGTTAAACTAGACAGGTGTGGTAGAGTTAAACTAGACATGTGTGGTAGAGTTAAACTAGACAGGTGTGGTAGAGTTAAACTAGACAGGTGTGGTAGAGTTAAACTAGACAGCTGTGGTAGAGTTAAACTAGACAGGTGTGGTAGAGTTAAACTAGACAGCTGTGGTGTAGGTGAGAGAGACTAGCTAGCTACAGTAATGCTACTCCACCACCGCCACACCTACTTAGGCTGGCTAATTACCGTGTAATTACTACTGCGGAGTTGTACACTGAAATAATCCCTTACGTCAAACACAGGTACGTACACCAGACCCAGAAATATGTGCGCCTATACACACCCATATATATATATATATATATATATATATATTTATTATCACACTGGCCGTCACCCACCAAGGCAGGGTGGCCCGAAAAAGAAAAACTTTCACCATCATTCACTCCATCACTGTCTTGCCAGAAGGGTGCTTTACACTACAGTTTTTAAACTGCAACATTAACACCCCTCCTTCAGAGTGCAGGCACTGTACTTCCCATCTCCAGGACTCAAGTCCGGCCTGCCGGTTTCCCTGAACCCCTTCATAAATGTTACTTTGCTCACACTCCAACAGCACGTCAAGTATTAAAAACCATTTGTCTCCATTCACTCCTATCAAACACGCTCACGCATGCCTGCTGGAAGTCCAAGCCCCTCGCACACAAAACCTCCTTTACCCCCTCTCTCCAACCTTTCCTAGGCCGACCCCTACCCCACCTTCCTTCCACTACAGACTGATACACTCTTGAAGTCATTCTGTTTCGCTCCATTCTCTCCACATGTCCGAACCACCTCAACAACCCTTCCTCAGCCCTCTGGACAACAGTTTTGATAATCCCGCACCTCCTCCTAACTTCCAAACTACGAATTCTCTGCATTATATTCACACCACACATTGCCCTCAGACATGACATCTCCACTGCCTCCAGCCTTCTCCTCGCTGCAACATTCATCACCCATTATATATATATATATATATATATATATATATATATATATATATATATATATATATATATATATATATATATATATGCAATAAGATCACAGTGAACAGGTGATTTCAGAATATGCAAAACAACCACTGTGAAAAAAATAGATATGTTGATGATATTTTATGTCTTATGCCCAAAAATGTAGATATATACCATTTCATTGGCAAATTAAATAGCTTAGCCCATTCTATAAACTTTACTGTTGAGTTTGAAGAAAATAACTCATTGCCTTTTCTAGATGTTTTAATTATTAAGGGTAATAATGAATTAAAATTTAAAAAATACAGAAAACCTACAAATAACTGTTCCTATGTCCACTATTATTCCTCGCATCAAGATAGAGTCAAACTGTCTGTTTTCTCATCAATGTTTTTGAGAGCTTTACGAATTTGTAGTCCTGAGTTCATAGATGAGGAAATATCCAAAATTTATGAAATAGGTAATGATTTAAAATACCCAAGAAATGTAATTGATAAATCTTTTAAAGTTGCTAGAAATACTTTTTACAATCCAAAAAGGGACAACCAGCCTTATTCAACTAAAAATATGTTGGTTCTCCCTTACCATGAAAACTTGGTTGATATGCCTTCTATTCTTAAGACTTTTAATATTAAAGTTGTATTCAAAAATCTTGATACAGTAAAAAAAAACTTTTGATAAAGAATTCCCCCCAAAATGCTGACGGATGTGTCTATAAGATTCCTTGTAAAATTTGCGATAAAGTTTATTACGATCAAACTGGTAAAAATCTCGAACTAAGATTAAAACAACATAAATATAGCATTAGAACTGGACAAGATTCCAATGCTCTATTTATTCATGTAAGGGATTTTAACCCTCCAATTGATTTTCAAAAAGTTGAGAAAATAGTATCAAGCAAGTCCATGGTCGACAGGAATATAATTGAATCTTGTTTCATAAAAAGCAGTTTTGACAATAATATGAATATTTCCTTAGGTTTATGTAGATTAGATCCATTTATAATTAATAGAATTTGGGAAGAATTTAATAATACATTGGACAAATAATAATTTTTTAAATTTCTTATTTCTTGGGTAGAATAGTTTATTGGTGGGTTGTATGAAGGACCTGTCTAGTTGGGCCGGCGGGCCTGCTGTCTCGCGTCAGGTGTTTCATTGTTATGGGATCTGATAGTGAGGTGTGGGCTACCCCTTTATATACCTTCCTTTGATGCTTTACTTTCTTTGTTCCTTGATAATGTGAGTAGTCACGAAAGCGCTTGGAACTTCTCTGTTCTTTCACAGTGGTTGTTTTGCATATATATATATATATATATATATATATATATATATATATATATATATATATATATATATATATATATATATATATTGTAAGAACAGTGCGACTAGTCAGTCAGTTGGTCTGTGCGGTCTTCTGTTTGAGTGAAAAATATTTATTTAGTGGGTTACTGAACACCGACTCAATCATTTCCTTTTTTATCGTCATTATACGAGTCTCCTCTCAGTGGTGGTCCGATTCTACTCGTAGTTCTTAGCTTGGATTTTGCATACCTTCGATATACCTTTGAAGAGTTTCAAGAGTTTCACTATTCTCGGAGCCCGGCCATGGGCCAGGTTCGTCTAGTGCTTGCCTGGTCAGCCAGGCTGGTGTTGCTGGAGGCCTGCTGCCACACATATCCATCACAGCCTGGTTGATCTGGCACCTGGTGAAGATACTTGTCTAGTTTTCTCGTGAAGGCTTCTACACTTGTTCCAGCAGTGTTTCTGATATCTTCTGGTAAGATGTTGAACAGTCTTGGTCGACGGATGTTGATACAGTGTTCTCTTATTGTGCCCACCGCACCCCTACTCCTCACTGGGTTTATTTTACACTTCCTCCCATATCTCTCACTCCAGTATGTTGTTATGGCAGTGTGCAGATTTGGTACCATCCCTCGAGTACTTCCGGTATTATTTCATGTACCCTCTCTCCTCCGCTCCAGTGGTACATGTTCAATGACTTGCAGCGTTCCCAGTAGTTTCAGGTACTTTACTGGTCAATGTGGGCCGTAAACGATCTGTGTATATTGTTCCAGCCTGATATTCTCCTGCCTTGACGGGGCCGTCAACACTGAACATATTCTAGATGAGGGAGCACTAGTGATCGAAGAGTGTCACCATCGCATTATTTCCCTTGTTTTGAAGTTCTCAATACCCACCCAGTGATCTTCCTGGCTGTCGTGATCTCTGTCTTGTATGGTCTTTAAACAAAAGGTCAACTGAATATTATTCCCAGATCTTTTACGTGTTTCTTACGCTTATTGGTGACCTTCTTAAGTTTATATATAGTGTTCCTTTAAAGTCTTTCATTCTTTCCAGACCTCAGCACTGGAACTTAACACCACTGAACGTCATGTTGTTCTCCACTGCCCACTGCAAACACTGTTTTATGTCTTCCTGTACTTTCCAGACCTCAGCAGCTGGAACTTAACACCACTGAACGTCATGTTGTTCTCCATTGCCCACTGGCAAACACTGTTTATGTCTTCCTGTACTTTCCAGACCTCAGCAGCTGGAACTTATCACCACTGAACGTCATGTTGTGCTCCACTGCCCACTGGAAAACACTGTTTATGTCTTCCTGTACTTTCCAGACCTCAGCAGCTGGAATTTATCACCACTGAACGTCATGTTGTTCTCTACTGCCCACTGGAAAACACTGTTTATGTCTTCCTGTACTTTCCAGACCTCAGCAGCTGGGACTTATCACCACTGAACGTCATGTTGTTCTCCACTGCCCACTGGAAAACACTGTTTATGTCTTCCTGTAATTTTTCAGTGTCCTCTACCGTAGTGACTTTCATACTTATTTTAGTGTCATCTGCAGATGATGATACAAAAGTGTGCCGGGTGTTTTTGTCTATGTCTGCTGTGAGGATGAGGAACAGCAGAGGTGCCAGGACAGTGCCTTGGGGCACTGAGCTTTTGACCTCGCTGATGCTGGATCTTGCCCTGTTCACTACTACTATTTATGTTCTGTGTGTTAGGAAACCGAAAATCCATCTGCCTACCTTCCCCGTAATGCCATGGCCTTCATTTTGTGCGCTATCACTCCATAATCGCATTTGTCAAACGCCTTTGCAAATTCTGCGTAAATCACATCTGCGTTTTGGTCGTCTTCCAGTGCCTCCGTAATTCTGTCATAATGGTTCAGCAGCTGTGACAGACATGATCGTCCTGCTGTAAAACCATGCTGGTTCGGGTTATGTTGGTTGTGCTGCCCCATGAAAGTTGTAACCTGCCGTCTCATCACTCTTTCCAAGATTTTTATGATGTGAGAGGTTAGGCCTACTGGTCTGTAATTTTTAGCTAGTGCTCTACTACCTCCCTTGTTCAAAGGAGCTATGTCTGCACTCTTTAAGGCCTCCGGTATTTCAACTAGATCTAAGCTCTTTTTCCAAAGAATACTGAGGGCTCTTGCGTAGGAATAAAGATATTTTGGGTTTAACCAAACCATACCCCCGGCCGGGATTGAACCCGCGGTCATAGAGTCTCAAAACTCCAGCCCGTCGCGTTAGCCACTAGACCAGCTAGCCACAATAAGATTCATCCAACTAGGTATATTTCTACCTAGATTTCTTGAGTCATGTTGACGGCAGTGAAGGGACTTGAGCTAGAGTTCGTCACGGCCACGCTAGCTGGAGATTCGTCTGTAAAAACTTGCATTTGTGGTCACAGTGGTGCCTGTGCTAACCTTCCTATGGTGTAGAAATATACCTAGTTGGACGAATCTTATTGTGGCTAGCTGGTCTAGTGGCTAACGCGACGGTCTGGAGTTTTGAGACTCTCTGACCGCGGGTTCAATCCCGGCCGGGGTATGGTTTGTTTGCAATCGTGTCATTACGATTTCGTGAGTCATATTTTGGGTTTCTTACAATATGCTGTATGGCCCTTTGTTCCCTTGTACTTCTATTAGGTATGACATCCTAACTTTTTGCTCTAATTAAGTGATCTTTCCTCTGTTGCGGCATATTTGTGTTTTGAAACAGTTCAGTAATCCGCTTTCTTCTTCTGTACCATCTCCTACGTTCTCTCTCTCTATATATATCAGATCTTCTGGGCTTCCTCAGTGGTACGTGTTTAATACAGACTTTGTATGCTTCTGTATTCAACTTCTTCAGGAACTTGTGAGAATTCAGAGTGTTCATGTTTGATTCCCAGGATATGTCTGATAGTTCTATTTAATTTTTTCCGGTCAATCCTCTGGTGGTTATGTACATGTCCTTAGAATCAAGATTCTATGGACCTACTTCCACTAGGTAATCCCGCCTACCAGTGACTATGCCCTCGTCTGCTACACCTGACGTTAGTATATAAGCGCCAGGCTCCTTCCTTCTGCTTCAGAATCTCCACGACTATGGTTGAGGGACTGATTACCTCATCTTCTGTACATAGTCCTACTGTCTTCAAGTTATGTCCTGGAAATTGTATTGATAAAGCCACTGGATCGCGAAACGTCTACAGTAAAGATACCCAGATGTTGCACATGTGTCTTAATTTCAATCCTCTGGTGGTTGAAGTGTAACATATGGAAGGTCGCTTGTCTTACTTTAATGAGAGTTAGTACTGATATGTACTTCTGTGATGTTGTGGTCACAGTATATTCTTTTGTAATTCTTACGCCTCTGATTAGTAATTCAATGTGAACGGTGGTGGTAGTAGTGGTGGTAATGGACCTGGTGGTGGAAGTGGTAGTGGTGATGGAGTTAGTGGTAGCAGTATGAGTAGTAGTAGAGGTGGTAGTGGTAGTAGTGGTAGTTGTAGTGGTATTGGTGTTAGTATTGAAGTAGATGGTAGTAGTGATATGATGGTGGAGTAAGTAATGGTAACGATAGTGATAGTACGGTAGTAGTGTGGTAGTGGTAGTACTGGTGGTAGTGATAGTGGTAGTGGTGGTAGTCTATATGATAATGGGAGGTATGATGGTAATTATAGGATAGTAATGGTAGGGTAGTAGTGGTGGTAGTGAAAGTGGTAGCGGAAGTGCTGGTAGGTAGTGATAAGTGGTAGTGGTGGGTATGGATAAACGGTACTAGTGGTGTGTAGTAATAGTGGGTAGTTCCAGAGGTAGTAAGTGGTGGTAGTGATATCGGTGTAGTAGTGGTGGGTAGTGTAGTAGTGGGTGTAAGTGGTACTGGTAGTAGGTGGTGGTATTGATAAGTGGTAGTAATGGAGCAGAGATAGTGGTAGTGGTGTGTAGTGATAGCGGTAATAATGGTCGTGTGATAGTGGTAGTAGTGTTGGTAAAGAAGTAGTAAATTGTGGTGGTATTGATAGTGATAGTAGTGAGTGATGGTAGTGATAGTGGAAGTATGGTGGCAGTGGGTACTAGTGGTGGCAGTGGTAGTAGTGGGTGGTAGTGATAGTAGTAATAGTCGGTGGCAGTGTAATAGTGGTAGTGATAGTGGCAATAGTGGTGGCAGTGGTAATAGTGGTGTCAGTGGTAATAAGGTTGTCAGTGTGAAATGTGTTAAAAGTTGGAGGTAGTTTAATAGTGGTCGTCGTGGTTAATGGTGTTGGTGTTAATAGTGGTGGTAGTGGTAATAGTGGTGTTAGTGGCAATGGTGGTGGTAGGATAATGGATGGTGTAGTGTAATATTAAATGGTAGTGGTAATAGTGGAGGTAGTGTATAGTGTGAGGGTAGTGTTAATTAGTGATGGTAGTGGTATAGTGATGGTAATGGTAATGTGGTGGTATGGGTAATGAGTGATGGTAGTGGTAATAGTGGTGGTAGTGAAATTGTGTGCTAGTTGTAATAGTGGTGATTTGGGGGTGGGGGGGTAGTGGTAATAGATTGTGCAATTGATAAATTGTGGTAATGTAAAAATAGTGGTGGTAGTGGTAACAGTGGTGGGTATTGTACTAGTGTTGGTAGTGGTAATAGTGGGGATAGTGGTAAAGGTTGTAGTGGTAATAATTGTGGTATGAAAAGTGTGTAGTGGTAATATTGGTGGTAGTGGTAACATTGGTGTAGTGTAATAGTGGTGGTAGGGTAATATGGTAATAGTGGTGGTATGGATAATAGTGTGTTAGTGTAAAGTGGTCGTAATGGCAATATTGTAGTAAGTGGAAATAGTGGTGGTATGGCAATGGTGGTAGTGGAATAGAGGCGGTAAGTGGTATAGTGGTGGTAGTGTTAATAGTGATAGTAAGTGGTAAAGTGGTGGTAGTGGTAACAGTGGCGTAGTGGGTAATAGGGGTGGTAGTGGTAATAGGTTGGATGGTAGTGGTAATAGTGGGGTAGATGGTAACAGTGGTGGTAGTGCTAACAGTGGTGGTTAGTGGTAATATTGTGTAGTGGTAACAGTGGTGGTAGTGGTAACAGTGGTTGTAGTGGTAAATATTGTGAAGTGGTAATTAGTGGTGGTAGTGGTAAAAGTTGGTGGAATGGTAAAGAATATAGTGGTAACAGTGGTGTAGTGGTAACAGTGATGGTAATGGTGGTAGTGGTAACAGTGGAGTAGTGGAATAGTGGTGGTATGGTAAATAGTGGTGGTAGTGGTTAACCGTGTGGTAGTGGTAATAGTGTGGTAGTGGTAATAGTGGTGTAGTGAACAGTGGTGGTAGTGGTAACAATGATATAGTGGGTAAGCAGTGATGGTAGTGGTAACATGTGGTAGTGTTTAACAGTGGTTGGTAGTGGTAATGGTGGTGTTGAGGTAAGAGTAAAGTATAGAGGTAACATGGGTGGTAGTGGTAACAGTGGTGGTAAGTGGTAATAGTGGGTAGTTGTAACAGTGATGGTAGTGGCAACAGTGGTGATACTGGTAACATGGTGGTAGTGGTACAGTGGTGGAGTGTTAACAGTTGGTGGTAGTGGTAAGTGGTGGTAGTGGTGGTGGTAGTGGTAACAGTGGTAACAGTGGTGTAGTGTGTACAAGTGGGTGGTAGTGGTGGTGGAAGTTGTAGGTAGTGGTAGTGTGTGGTGGTGGTAGTGTTGTAGTGGGTGGTGGTAGTGGTAACAGTGGTGGTAGTGCTGGGTAGTGGTGTGGTAGTGTTGGTAGTGGGAACAGTGAGGTAGTGTGGTAGTGGTAGTGGTACAGTGGTGTAGTGGTGGTAGTGGTAAACAGTGATGGTAGTGTGTTGGTAGTGTTGGTGGTGTGGTAGTGGTAACAGGGTGGTAGTGGTAACAGTGATGGTATGGTGGAGGTGGAAGTGGTACCGGTGGTTGGGTATGGTGGTGGTGGGCGTGGTAACATGATGGTAGTGGTGGTGGTAGTGTTGTAGTGGTGTGGTATTGGTAACAGTGGTGGTAACGGCGTGGTGGTAGTGTAGTAGTGGAAGTGGTAGTGGGGTGGGTATGTATCAGTGGTGGTATGGTGGTGGTAGTGATGGTAGTGGTGGTGGTACTGGTATCAGTGATTGGTGGTGGTGGTAGTAGGTAAAACAGTGGTGGTAGTGGTGGTGTGGTAGTGGTGGTAGTGGTAACAGTGATGGTAAGTGGGTTTGGTGGTAGTGTTTGGTAGTGGTGGTGGTTAGTGGGTAACAGTGATGGTGTGGTGGTGGTGGTAGTGTAACAGTGATGGTAGTGGTGTGGTGGTAGTGGTAACAGTGGGGTAGTGTGGTGGTAAGTGTTGTAGTGGTGGTGTGGTAGTGGAACATGATGGTAGTGGTGGGTGGTGGTAGTGGTAACGTGGGTAGTGGGTGGTAAGTGGTAACAGTAATGGTAGTGGGGTGGTGGTAGTGGTAACAGTGGTGGGATGTTTGGTATGGTGGTGGTGGGTAGTGGATAACAGTGATGTAGTGGGGTGGTTGGAGCGTAGTGTAAACAGAGATGGTACTGGGGAGGTAGTGGTAACAGTGGTGGTATGGTAAAAACAGTGGTGGTATGGTGGGGTAAGTGTTGGCAGTGGTGGGTGGTATGTGTAACAGTGATGGTAGTTGTGGTGGTAAGTGTTGGAAGTGGTGGTGGTAGTGGGTGGTGGTGGTAGTGGTAAACAGTATGGTATTTGGTGGTGGTAGTGTTGGTAGTGTGGTGGTAGTGGTACAGTGATGAGTTGGTGGAGGTGGTAGTGTAACATGATGGTAGTGGTGGTGGTAGTGTTGGTAGTGGTGGTGTAAGTGGTGGTGGTGGTAGTGTTAACAAGTGATGTAGTGGTGGTGGTAGTGTTGGTAGTGGTGGTGGTATGTTAAACAGGATGGTAGTGGTGGTGGTGTAGTGGAATAACATGATGGTAGTGGTGGTGGTAGTGGTACAGTGATGGTAGTGTTGGTGGTATGGTACAGTGATGGTAGTGGTGGGTGGTGGTATGGTAAAGTGATGGAGTGGTGGTGTAGTGTTGGTAGTGGTGGTGTTAGGGTAACAGTGATGGTATGGTGTAGTGGAAACAGTGATGTTAGTGGTGGTGGTAGTGTTGGGTAGTGTGGTGTTAATGTAACAGTGGTGGTAGTTGTTGGTAGTGGTAGTGGTGGTTGTAGTGGTAACAGTGGTGTAGGGTGGGTGGGTAGTGGTAACAGTGGTGGTAATGGTGGTGGTAGTGTTGGTAGTGGTGGTGTAAGAGGTAACATTGGTGGTAGTGTTGTTAGTGGTAGTGGTGGTGGTAGTGGTAACAGTGGTGGTAGTGGTGGTGGTAGCAGAGAGTCAGTTACTGTACTAACGTGCAGGTGAACGGACGGTGCGGCAGTGTGCGTCTTAGTGTTCACTGTTCATAGTTCATGATGTTCACAATGCCTTGTTCATAGTGTTCATACGTAGTTATTGGTCATAGTGTAGTGTTCATAATGCACTCTTCATAGTTCATGTGTTCATAGTTCAGTGTTCATAGTGCAGTGTTCATAGTTCATGTGTTCATAGTGCAGTGTTCATAGTTCATGTGTTCATAGTGCAGTGTTCATAGTTCATGTGTTCATAGTGCCGTGTTCCATAGTTCATTGTTCATAGTGCAGTGTTCATAGTTCATGTGTTCATAGTGCAGTGTTCATAGTGCAGTGTTCATAGTTCATGTGTTCATAGTGCAGTGTTCATAGTGCAGTGTTCCTCGTGGGCAGTGTCATAGTAGGCAGTGGTGTACATAGTGCAGTGTTCTATAGTTCATGTTTCATATGCAGTGTTTCATAGTTGCAATGTGTTTCATAGTGCAGTGTTTCATATTCATGTGGTTCATAGTGCAGTGTTCATAGTGCGTGTTCATGAGTTTCATGTGTTCAAAGTGCAGTGTTCATTAGTTCATGTGTTTCAAAGTGCATTGTTCCCATAGTTTCATGGTGTTCTAGTGCAGTGTTCATAGAGCCGTGTTCATAGTGCAGTGTTCAAAGTTTTTCATGTGTTCATAGTGCAGTGTTCATAGTGCAGTGTTCATAGTTGCAGTGTTCATAGTGCAGTGTTCATAGTTCATGTGTTCATAGTGCAGTGTTCATAGTTCATGTGTTCATAGTGCAGTGTTCATAGTGCAGTGTTCATAGTGCATGTGTTCATAGTGCAGTGTTTCATAGTTGCAGTGTTCAAATGCAGTGTTTCATAGTTACATGGTGTTCATAGTGCAAATGGACATAGTTTTATTTGTTCATAGTGCAGTGTTCATAGTGGCATGTTCTTAGTTCATGTGTTCATAGTGGCAGTGTTGTAGTTCATGTTTTCATGAGTGCAGTGTTCATAGTGCAGTGTTTCATAGTGCAAGTGTTCATAGTGCAGTGTTCATAGGCAGTTGTTCAAAGTTCATGTTCATAGTTCATTGTAGTTCATAGTGCAGTGTTCATAGGTTTAATGTGTTCAAATTCATGTTCATAGTGCTGTGTTCATATTTTCATGTGTTCATATGGTGCAGTGTTCATAGGTGCAGTGTTCATAGTTTATGTGATTTCATAGTTCAGTGTTCATAGTGGCAGGTTCATATTCATGTTCATAGTTCATGTGTTCATATTGCAGTGTTCATAGTGCAGTGTTCATAGTGCAGTGTTCATAGTGCAGTGTTCATAGTGCAGTGTTCATAGTTCATGTGTTCATAGTGCAGTGTTCATAGTTCATGTGTTCATAGTGCAGTGTTCATAGAGCAGTGTTCATAGTGCAGTTACATAGTTCATAGTGTTTCCTATAGTGCATGTGTATCATAGTGCAGTGTTCATAGTTCAGTGTTTCATAGATTCAATCAATAGAGCAGTGTTCTAGTGCAGTTGTTCATAGTTCATGTACATAGTTTTCAGTGGTTCATAGTTCAGTGTTCCCTAGTGCAGTGTTCATGAGTTTCTGATGTTCATAGTGCAGTGTTTCATAGCAGTGTTCATAGTGCAGTGTTCATAGTTCAGTGTTCATAGTTCAGTGTTCATAGTGCAGTGTTCATAGTTCAGTGTTCATAGTTCATGGTTCATAGTGCAGTGTTCATAGTTCAGTGTTCATAGTGCAGTGTTCATAGTTCATGTGTTCATAGTGCAGTGTTCATAGTGCAGTGTTCATAGTGCAGTGTACATAGTTTCAGTGTTCAAAGTTCAGTGTTCAAAAGTGCAGTGTTTCATAGTTAGTGTTCATAATGCATGTTCTAGTTCATGTGTTCATAGTGCATGTTCATAGTGCAGCGTTTCATAGTTCAGTGTTCATATTTTCAAATGTCATATTGCAGAGTTCATATGCAGTTTTTCATAGTTCATGTTCATAGATCAGTGTTCATAGTGCCAGTGTTCATAGTTTTTTCATTGTTCATAGTGCATGTTCATAGTTCATGTGTTCCTAGTGCAGTGGTTCATAGTGCAAGGTTTCATAGTGCAGTGTTCAAGAGAGTGTTCATAGTTCAGTGTTTCATAGTGGCAAGTGTTCATAGTTCATGTGTTTCAATTTCAGTGTTCATGAGAGCAGTGTTCATAGTGCCAATGTTCATAGTTCATGGGTTATCATAGTGGCAGTGTTCATGATTGCAGTGATCAGTATTATCATGTGTTCATAGTGCATGTCATAGTGTGCATGTCGTAGTTTCATGTGTTCATAGTGCCAGTGTATCAAGTGCAGTGTTAACAGTTCATGTGTTCATATGCAGGTGTTCATAGTTGCTGTGTTCAAAGTGCAGTGTTCATAGTGCAGTGTCATAGTTTATGTGTTCATAGTGCAGTTGTTTCATTAGTATCATGTGTTCATAGTGCAGTGGTTTCATAGTTTGTGTTCATAGATGCAGTGTTCATAGTTCAAGTGTTCATAGTTCAGTGTTCATAGTTCATGTGTTCATAGTGCAGTGTTCATAGTTCATGTGTTCATAGTGCAGTGTTCATAGTGCAGTGTTCATAGTGCAGTGTTCATAGTGCAGTGTTCATAGTTCATGTGTTTTCATAGTTCATTGTTTCATATTGCAGTGTTCATAGTTCATGGGTTCATAGTGCAGGATTTATATTGGCAGTGTTCCATAGTTCATGTGTTATAAAAGTGCAGTGTTCAAGTCATGAGTTTTATAGTGCAGTGTTCATAGTTCATGTGTTCATAGTTCAGGTTTCATAGTGCAGTGTTCATAGTGCAGTGTTCATAGTGCAGTGTTCATAGTGCAGTGTTCATAGTGCAGTGTTCATAGTTCTGTGTTCATAGTGCAGTGTGTTCATATGTGCGAGTGGTCATAGTGGCAGTGTTCATAGTTCCAGTGTTCATAGTGCAGTGTTCATAGTGCAGTGTTCATAGTTCAGTGTTCATAGTGCAGTGTTCATAGTGCAGTGTTCAATAGTGCAGTTGTTCATAGTTCATGTGTTTCATAGAGCAGTGTTCATAAGTGCAGTGTTTTCATAGTTTCAGTGTTCAAAGTGCAGTGTTCATATGCACTGTTCATAGTTCATGTGTTCATAGTGCAACTGTTTCATATTCCATGTGTTCATAGAGCATGTTCATAGATCATGTGTTCATTATATGCAGATGTTCATAGTGCAGTGTTCATAGACAGTGTTATCATAGTGCAGTGTTCATAGTATCATGTTCAATAGTGCAGTGTGCCACTTCATAGTGCATTGTTCATATTCAGTGTTCATAGTGCAAGTGTATCATAAGTGCACTGATCATTAGTCATGTGTACATAGTGCACTGTTTCATAGTTCATGTGTTCATATATGCAGAGATTCAAAGGTGCAGTGTTTCATAGTACAGATGAAGTCATGGAGTGAGAGCAGAGAGTATAGAGAGCATAGTACAGTTGTGCATGATTGCAGTGTTCGCGAAGTGAGATAGCATGAGGTTCATAGTTTCAGTTGAGATCGCAATGCGAGGTAGGGAGGAGAGCGCGAGCGGTTCAGTGTTTCTAGAGCACTGTTCGACGAGAGGTTCATGTTTTCCATATTTGCAGTGTTCATATGCAGTGTTCATAGTACAGTGTTCATAGTTCATGTTCATAGTACAGTTTTCATAGTGCAAGTGTTCATATTCATGAGGTTCATATTCAAGTGGTTCATAGTGGCAGTGCATAGTTCAGTGTTCAAGTGTAAAGCACTGTTCATAGTTTTCATTGTTCATATTGCATGTTTCAATGGCAGTGACATAGTTCAGTGTTCATAGTGCAGTGTTCATAGTACAGTGTTCATAGTGCAGTGTTCATAGTTCAGTGTTCATAGTGCAGTGTTCATAGTACAGTGTTCATAGTGCAGTGTTCATAGTGCAGTGTTCAAGTACATGTTTCATAGTGCCGTGTTCCATGAGTTCAGTGTTCATAGAGCAGTGTTCATATGTACAGTGTTTCATAGGGCAGTGTTCTAGGGGGGGGGGGTGGAGGATAGGCAGTGTAGAGCGCAGCGTGGGCGAGTGTTCACATATGCAAGTTGAGACGCGAGATTTCAGAGTTCATAGTACGCGTGAGTGTTCATAGCGTATGCAGTGTTCATAGTTCAGTGTTTCATAGTGCAGTGTTCATAGTACAGTGTTTATCATAAGTACTTTTTCATATTCAGAGTTCATATTTCAGTTTCATAGTGCAGTTGATTCAAAGTACAGTGTTAATCAAAGTGCAGTGTACATAGTTCAGCAGTGTTCATAGTGGCAGTGTTCTAGTTCAGTGTTCATAGTCCGTGTTCAAAGTGCAGTGTTCATAGTTGCAACTGGTTTCATAGTTCATGTGTTCATAGTGCACTGTTTCATAGTTCATGTGTTTCATATTGCAAGTGTTACATCGTGCAGTGATCAAAGTACAGTGTTCATAGTCAGTGTTCATAGTACAGTGTTTCATAGTGCAGTGTCAAGTTCATGTGTTCATAGTTTTCAGAGTCATAGTGGCAGAGTTCATAGTTCAGGTGTTTCATAGTGCAGTGTTCATAGGTTCATGTGTTTTCATAATGCAGTGTACAAGTGCAGTGATCATAGTACAAGTGTTTCATAGTTCAGTGTTCATAGTACAGAGTTTCATAGTGCATGGATCATAGTTCATGTGTTCATATTTCATGTTCATAGAGCATTGTTCATAGTTCCAGTGTTCATAGTGCAACTGTTCCATAGTTTCATGTGTTCATAATGCAGTGTTCATAGTGCATGTTCAAAGTTCAGTGTTCATATGCAGTGTTCATAATTCATGTGTTCATAGATGCAGTGTTCATAGTTCATGTGTCATAGTCATGTTCAAGTTTCAGTGTTCAATGCAGTGTTCCATAGTTCATGTGTTCATAGTTCAAGTGTTCATTGTGCATGTATAGTGCCGTGGTACATAGTTCATGTGTACATAGTTCACGTGTTCATATTGCATTGTTCAAAGTGCAGTGTACATAGTGGTTCAATACGTAGTTATTGTGTCCCATAGTGCAATGTTCCATGAGATCATGTTTCATAGTGCAGTGTTCATATTGGCATGTTTCATAGTTCATGTGTTCAAATAGTTCACGTGTTCATAGTGCAGTGTTCATAGTGTTCATACGTAGTTATTGGTCATAGTGCAGTGTTCATATTGCAGAGTTCATAGTGCAGTGTTCATAGTTCATGTGTTCATAGTGCAGTGTTCATAGTGCAGTGTTCATAGTACAGTGTTCATAGTTCATGTGTTCATAGTGCATTGTTCATAGTGCAGTGTTCATAGTTCAGTGTTCATAGTTCAGTGTTCATAGTGCAGTGTTCATAGTGCAGTGTTCATAATGCAGTGTTCATAGTGCAGTGTTCATAGTGCAGTGTTCATAGTTCATGTGTTCATAGTGCAGTGTTCATAGTGCAGTGTTCATAGTACAGTGTTCATAGTTCATGTGTTCATAGTGCAGTGTTCATAGTGCAGTGTTCATAGTGCAGGGTTCATAGTTCATGTGTTCATAGTGAGTGTTCATATTTGATGTTCAATAGTGCAGTTATTTCATTAGTTCATGTGTTCATAGTGCAGTGTTCATAGTTTATGTGTTCATAGTGCACTGTTCATAGTTCATGTGTTCATAGTGCAGTGTTCATAGTTCATGTGTTCATATTGCAGTGTTCATAGTGGTGTTCATAGTTCATGTGTTCATAGTGCAGTATTCATAGTGCAGTGTTCATAGTGCAGTGTTCATAGTTCATGTGTTCATAGTGCAGTGTTCACAGTGCAGTGTTCATGTGTTCATAGTGCAGTGTTCACAGTGCAGTGTTCATAGTGCAGTGTTCATTGTGCAGTGTTCATAGTGCAGTGTTCATAGTTCAAGTGTTCAAGAGCAGTGTTCATAGTTCCAAGTGTTCATAGTCAGTGTTCATAGTGCAGTGTTCATGAGCCAGTTTTTTCAATAGTTCATGTGTTCATAGTGCAGTGTTTCATAGTGGCAGTGTTCATAGTGCAGTGTTGCCATAGTTCATGTGTTCCTAATTCAGTGTTCAAAGTTTTCAAGTGGATCATAGTGTTCATGTGTTTGCATAGTGCAGTGTTCATAGTTTCAAGTGGTTCATAGATTCATGTGATCAAAGTTCAGTGTTCATAGTTTCAAGTGTTCATAGTTGATGTGTTCATAGTGCAGTGTTCATAGCTTCCTAGGTATGTATTATCTCTTAGGTGTTCCCAGCAGTGTAGAGTGTTGTACAGGTGTTCCCAGCAGTGTAGAGTGTTGTACAGGTGTTCCCAGCATGTTTGTGTTGTAAAAGTTGTCCCAGCCATGTACAAAGTTGTACAGTGTTCCCAGCAGTGTAGGTTTCAACAGGTGTTTTCCCATCGCAGTGTAGTGTTTGTACAGATGTTCCCAGTAGTGTACAGTGTTGTACAGGTGTTCCCAGCAGTGTACAGTGTTGTACAGGTGTTCCCAGCATTGTACATGTTGTACAGGTGTTTCCCAGCAGTGTACAGTGTTTTACATATGTTCCCAGCATGTACAGGTTGCTCCCAGCAGTGTACAGTGTTGTACAGGTTTTCCCAGCAGTGTAGTGTTTTGTACAGGAAGTTTCCCTGCGTGTACAGTGTTTGCACATTTGTCTCCCAGCAGTGTACAGTGTTGCACAGTGTTTTTTCCCAGCAGTGGTAGCAGTGTTTAACATGTGCTCCCCGCAGTGACAGTGTTGCAACAGGTGTTTCCCAGTAACATTGTACAGTGTGTACTGGAGCTCCTCTTGGCCCAGCATTGAACAGTGTTGTACAGGTGTTTCCCAGCCGTGTATCGTGTTGAAACAGGTGTTCCCGACCACGCTCCTAAAATAACCTACCACCACCACAAATTAAACCTACCACCACCACTAAAATAACCTAACCACCATCACTAATATAACCTACCACCACCCCTAATATAACCTACCACCAACACTAATATTACCTACTCACCACCTCGAATATTACCTACCACTCTTCCTCTATATAACCTACCACCACCTCTAATAAAACCTACCACCACCTCTAAGTATAACCCTACCACCACCTCAAATATAACCTACCACACCACTAATTATAACCTACCACACCTGTCTAATATAACCTACCACCACCACTAATATAACCGACCACCAACCTCTAATAAACCAACCACAACCTCTAAATATAACCTACCACCACCCACTAATAACACCTACCACCACCTCATAAAATAACCTACCACTAACCTCTAATATAACCTAAACCAACCACCTCAATATAACCTACCACCACCTCTAATATAAACCTACCACCACCTCTAATATAACCTACCACTACCTCAATATACCCTACCACCAACCTCTAATATAACCTACCACCACCTCAAATATAATAACCAACCACCCACCACTAATATAACCTACCACACCTCTATATAACCTACACCACCACTAATATAACCGTTACGCACCACGCTCTAAAATAACCTAACCACCACCTCTAATATAACCTACCACCACCTACTAATATAACCAACACCACCTCTAATATAACCTACCACCACCTCTAATATAACCTACCACCCACCTCTAATAATAACTACAACCACTACCTCTAATAAAGACCCAACCACCACCTCTTAATATAACCTACCACCAACCACTAATATAACCTACACACTACCTCTAATATAAACCTACCACAACCTCTAATAAAACCTAACCACCACCTTCAATATAACCTACCATCACCTCTAATATAACCTACCACACCACCTCTAATATAATCAACCACCACCTCTAATATAACTACCACCAACTCTAAAATAACCTACCACCACCTCTAAATAACCTACCACCACCACTAATATAGACTAAGACCACTGAACCCACTAATAAACCTACCACCACCCTCTAAATAACCTACCACCACCTCTAATATAACCCTACCACCCACCACTATTATAACCTACCACTACCTCTAATAAAACCTACCACT
This sequence comes from Cherax quadricarinatus, assembly GCF_026875155.1. Taxonomy (NCBI): domain Eukaryota; kingdom Metazoa; phylum Arthropoda; class Malacostraca; order Decapoda; family Parastacidae; genus Cherax; species Cherax quadricarinatus. The sequence goes on along the minus strand of NC_069489.1, from coordinate 22,965,827 downwards.
ACCTCTTAATATAAAACCTAACCACAACCTCTAATATAACCTACCACCACCTTAATATAACCTAACCACCAACCTCTAATAAAACCAACCACTCACCTCTAATATAACCTACCACTACCTCTAATATAACCTACCACTACCTCAATATAACCCTACCACCACCTCTAATATAACCTACCACCACCTCTAATATAACCTAACCTACCACCACCTCTATATAACCTGACCACCCACCACTAATATAACCTACCACTACCTCAAATATAACCTACCACTACCTCTAATATACCTTACCCCTACCTCGTCATATAACCTACCACCTACCACCATCTAAATAAAACCTAACCACCACCTTTCTAATATAACCTACCACCACCACTAATATAACCTACCAATACCTTAATATAACCTACCACTACCTCTAATATAACCTACCACTACCTCTAATATAGACCTAACCACACCTTCTAATATAACCTACCACCACCTCTAATTAACCTTACCTACTACCTCTAATATAACCTACCACTACCTCTATATAACCTACCACTACCTCTAATAAAACTACCACACTCTAATATAACCTCCACCACCTCTAATATAACCTACCACTACCTCTAATATAACTAACCACCAACCTCCTAATATAACCTAACCACCACCTCTAAATACCTTATCTATTTAGGGTCCACCTGCCATCTCTAATATCAACTACCACCACCTCTAATATAACCTACCACTACCTCTAAATATAACTTACCCTACCTCTAATATATACCTACCACCACCTCTAATATAGACCTAACACCACCTCTAATATAAACCTACCACCACTCTAAATATAACCTACCACTACCCTCTAATTATAACATACCACCACCTCTAATATAACCTACCCACCACCCTAATATAACCTACACTACCTTAATAATAACCTACCACCACCTCTAATATAACCTACCACCACCACTAATATAACCTACCACCACTCTAATATAACCTACCACCACCTCAAATAACCTACCACCACCTCTAAATATAACTACCACTACCTCAATATAACCTACCCTACCACTAAAATAACCTACCACCAACCTCTAAAAATAACCTACCACCACCTCCTAATTATAAACTACCACCCACCTCTAATATAACCTACCCCACTAACTCTAATAAACCTACCACTAACTCTAATATAACTATAAACCACACCACCTCTAATATAACCAACCACTACATCTAATATAACCTACCACCACCTCTAATATAACCTACCACCACCTCTAATATAACCTACCACTACCTCTAAAATAACCTACCCCCACCTCAAATATAACCTCCACCACCAATAATTAACCAACCACCCACCTCTAAATAACCTACCACTACCTCTAATATAACCTACCACCACCTCTGAGAGAGAGAGAGACCTGAGGCGCACACCGTGCTAATATAACCTTCCACCGAACCGTCTAATAGAGCGCGCGCGAGCGGCGCGCGCACCGCGGCGCGAGCGAGAAGAAGTAGAGAGCCTACCACCACCTCTAATATAACCTACCACCACCTCTAATTTAACCTACCACCACCTCTAATATAACTTAACACCACCACCTCTAATATAACCTACCACCACCTCCTAATATAACCTACCACCACCTCTAATATAACCTACCCCACCGCTAAATAACCTACCACCCCTCTAAGATATTACCTACACCACCTCTAATATACCTACCACCTCCTCTAATATAACCTACCACAACCTCTAATATAAACCGACAACCCACCCTCTTATATAACCTACCACTACCTTCTAATATAACCTACCACCACCTCTAATAAACCTACCACCACCCACTAAATTAACCTACCACCACCTTCTAATTATACCTACCACCACCTCTAATTTAAACCCACCACCACCTCTAATATAACCTACCACTAACTCTAATATAACCTACCACCACCTCTAATATAACCTACCACTACCTCTAAATATATCCTACCACCACCTCTAAATAACCTACCAATATCTCTAATATAACCGACCACCTACCTCTAATCTTAACCTACCACTAACCTCTAATATACCTTCCACCACCTCTAAATAAACCTAACCACCACCGTCCTAATATAACCTACCACCACCTCTATTTAACCGTACCTACCACCACCACTAATATAACCTACCACCACCTCTAATATAACCTACCAACCACCACCTCTAATATAACATACCACCACCTCTAATATAACCATCCACCACCTCTAATATACCTACCACCACCTCTAATATAACCTACCACACCACTAATAATAACCTACCACTACTTCTCGCGCGATAGCGCGCAGCGACCAACCACCTCTAATAAAACCTACCACCACCTCTAATATAACCTAACCACCACCTCAAATTTAACCACCACCAACCGTCAAATATACCCTAACCACCACCTCTAATATAACCTACCACCACCTCTAATATAACATACCACCACCTCTAATATAACCTTCCACCACCTCTAATATAACCTACCACCACCTCTAATATAACCTACCACCACCTCTAATATTATCGTAAGGGTGCTTTAAATGAGATATCGTAGTTGAAGGTATGATCACACATTAGTATGGTAACTATATTGTCAGACAGATGATGAGGGATGGAGCCCAGTGCCTTGCCTGTCTTCGCCTGGTTGGTCTGCCGCCGAGTGAGTGCGGGGCAGAGGTACGAGCGTACACATGCGCACCCCGTGACGTCACACAAAGTCACAGGCCTACAAGGGATCTCGTATCTAAAGCACATGGATGATACTAATATGCTATGCTATATAATACAGGGAATACAGGGATCAACAACTATGCTGACAGCTCGGTCTTGTTACGTATGTCGTCCCGACATACACTACTATACTATAGGCTGAACATGGGCAGGCGGATCTGGGCTGAGTTCTATACAATAACAAATCATATATAGACTTAGAACAAATGGATGGTGCAACATGATTTTGACTATAAAATGGGTTGTTAACGTAATGAGTTTTTAAACGTAATGATTTTAAACGTAATGAGTTTCATTGTAATGAGTTTCAATGTAATGAGTTTTCATTGTAATGAGTTTCATTGTAAATGCATTACATACAATAAGAACAAATCATTATACAATATGGATGGAATTGATCGACGATCTGTAATTCATGCACTCACGGATACCTTAGGAAGAATAAATAATATAAATACAAGGACGTGAGCTAGAGTTCGTCACGGACGGCCACGCTAGCTGGAGATTCGTCTGTAAAAAACTTGCATTTGTGGTCCACAGTGGAGCCTGTGCTAACCTTCCCTATGGTGTAGAAATATACCTAGTTGGACGACAGTCTTATTGTGGCTACTGGACTAGCGCTACCGCGACGGTTCTGGAGTTTTGAGACTCTCTGACCGCGGGTTCAATCCCGGGCCGGGTATGGGTTTTAGTTTGCAAATCGTGTCTTACGGATTTCGTGAGTCATATTTTGGGTTTCTTACCAATAATGCTGTATGGGCCCTTTGAATTCCCCTTGTTACTTCTATAGGTAATTACTCCTAACTTTTTGCTGCTAATTAAGTGATCTTTCCTCTGATGCGGCATATTTGTTTTTTTGAAACAGTTTCAGTAATCCGACTTTCTTCCTACTGTACCATCTCCTACGTTCTCTCTCTTATAATAATCAGATCTTATCTGGTGGCTTCCTCATGGTACGTGTTTTTAATACAGACTATGTATGCTTCTGTATTCAACCTTCAGGAACTTGTGATAATTCAGAGTGTCATGTTTGATTCCTCAGGATAAGCTGGAATAGTATTTCTATTTAATATTTTTCCGGTCAATCCTCTGGTGGTTATGTACATGTCCTTAGAATCACAGATACTATGACCTACTTCCACTAGGTAAATTCCCCCTACCAGTGACTATGCCCTCGGTCTGCTACACCTGACGTTAGGTATATAAGCCGCCAGGCCACCTGTCCTACTGCTGTCAGACTCTCCACGATCTATGGTTGAGGAGGACTGATTACCTCATCTCTGTAACATAGTCCACTGTCTTCAAGTTATGTCCAGGAAATTGTATTGATAAAGCCACTGATCGCGAAAAACGTCACTGTAAAGATAACCAGATGTTCACATGTGTCTTAATTTCAATCCTCTGTGGTTGAAAGTGTAACATATGAAGGTCGCTTGGTCTTACTTTAATGAGAGTTAAGTAAGATATTACTTCTTGATGTTGTGGTCACAGTATATTCTTTTGTAATTCTTACGCCTCTGATTAGAAATTCGATGTGAATCGGGGAGGTAGTATGGTGGTGAATGGACCTGGTGGTTGGAAGTGGTATTGGTAAGGAGTTAGTGGTATCAGTAATGTGTAGTATAGAGGTGGTAGTGGTAGTAGTGGTAGTTGTAGTGGTATTGGTGTTAGTATTGAAGTAGATGGTAGTAGTGATATGATGGTGGAGTAAGTAATGGTAACGATAGTGATAGTACGGTAGTAGTGTGGTAGTGGTAGTACTGGTGGTAGTGATAGTGGTAGTGGTGGTAGTCTATATGATAATGGGAGGTATGATGGTAATTATAGGATAGTAATGGTAGGGTAGTAGTGGTGGTAGTGAAAGTGGTAGCGGAAGTGCTGGTAGGTAGTGATAAGTGGTAGTGGTGGGTATGGATAAACGGTACTAGTGGTGTGTAGTAATAGTGGGTAGTTCCAGAGGTAGTAAGTGGTGGTAGTGATATCGGTGTAGTAGTGGTGGGTAGTGTAGTAGTGGGTGTAAGTGGTACTGGTAGTAGGTGGTGGTATTGATAAGTGGTAGTAATGGAGCAGAGATAGTGGTAGTGGTGTGTAGTGATAGCGGTAATAATGGTCGTGTGATAGTGGTAGTAGTGTTGGTAAAGAAGTAGTAAATTGTGGTGGTATTGATAGTGATAGTAGTGAGTGATGGTAGTGATAGTGGAAGTATGGTGGCAGTGGGTACTAGTGGTGGCAGTGGTAGTAGTGGGTGGTAGTGATAGTAGTAATAGTCGGTGGCAGTGTAATAGTGGTAGTGATAGTGGCAATAGTGGTGGCAGTGGTAATAGTGGTGTCAGTGGTAATAAGGTTGTCAGTGTGAAATGTGTTAAAAGTTGGAGGTAGTTTAATAGTGGTCGTCGTGGTTAATGGTGTTGGTGTTAATAGTGGTGGTAGTGGTAATAGTGGTGTTAGTGGCAATGGTGGTGGTAGGATAATGGATGGTGTAGTGTAATATTAAATGGTAGTGGTAATAGTGGAGGTAGTGTATAGTGTGAGGGTAGTGTTAATTAGTGATGGTAGTGGTATAGTGATGGTAATGGTAATGTGGTGGTATGGGTAATGAGTGATGGTAGTGGTAATAGTGGTGGTAGTGAAATTGTGTGCTAGTTGTAATAGTGGTGATTTGGGGGTGGGGGGGTAGTGGTAATAGATTGTGCAATTGATAAATTGTGGTAATGTAAAAATAGTGGTGGTAGTGGTAACAGTGGTGGGTATTGTACTAGTGTTGGTAGTGGTAATAGTGGGGATAGTGGTAAAGGTTGTAGTGGTAATAATTGTGGTATGAAAAGTGTGTAGTGGTAATATTGGTGGTAGTGGTAACATTGGTGTAGTGTAATAGTGGTGGTAGGGTAATATGGTAATAGTGGTGGTATGGATAATAGTGTGTTAGTGTAAAGTGGTCGTAATGGCAATATTGTAGTAAGTGGAAATAGTGGTGGTATGGCAATGGTGGTAGTGGAATAGAGGCGGTAAGTGGTATAGTGTTAAAAATTGACAATTTAACTGAAGCAAAGAACTCCCCAAAAAGAAAGCAACTTAAAAAAACACTGAAAACAAAAAACTTGAAACTTTTGCTAAAATCAATTTGCTCAACTTTTACTTTAAAATTGAATGAAGGGCACAGTGAGTTGTCTTTACTTTCAATGCAACGGGGAAATACACAATAAATGAAAAATGGACCAAAAAAATTTGTGCAAAAATAAAACAGACAAAAACAATTCATAAAATAAAAAAAATGCAGACAGAAAAAAATACTATGCACAAAAAAGAGCTAAGAAAACTGCACTGAAAAAACCCCGTACAATATACAAATAACAATTTTGAACAACAATATTCAAAAAAATTTTCTGCAGGAAAAATTTTAATAGCAACACAAATTTTTGCACAAGAATTATTGCAAAATGAATAATGTGCAATAAAAAAAAATTATAACACACAAAAAAAAGAAATATATCAAGGAATGAACATTTAAAACTCTTAACTGCACTTAAAAAACAAGCAAAGAACAATTTACTTTAAAAAAAGAATTTAAAATTGCACAAGAGGGAATTTGTTTCAAAAAAACATGAAAAAAAATAGGTGCTAAAAAACACATAAAAAAAAGGTTAAACACTTACAGTGATGAAAACACAACACATCAACATTACAGTGAGCGAACACAACACATCAACATAAAACACAGTACTAAAATTTTCTTGCAAAAAAACTTGATGTGTGAAAAATTTTGTAAAAATGTTTTCTTGTTTGGGGATTTTATAAGGCACTATTGTCTGTGGAAATAAAAAACAAATTGACACTGCCTAAATAAAAGAAATGAACACAAAAATTTCAACCCAGGGAAACGAAACAATAATACCAAATACGGGGAAGAAAAAAAAAACAGACCACTGAGTTGTGATGCAGAATATGAGGAAAAAAATTTTACTGAAATACTTCCGGGAAATGAGAACACGGGTGATTCTAAAATTTAAACACAATTTCTAACTTTTTATTGTTGACACACAACAAAGGAAAACACTAAGTATTTACTTCAAGTTATAAAAAGATTCACAAACAAACAAAAAAATAATAGCACGAAAATTAAAACTAAATTAAGGGATTAAAAGAAAAAAAATGCAATCAGTCATGAAAAACATGAGTCTGATCAAGAGTCCCCAAAATTTCACTAAGAAGAAAAATCACTGGGAACAAAAAAGAAATGCCCAAAACCCCTCGCAAAGTCTCAAAAAAAAAATAAAAATTTTATTGCTTAACACTTAAATTTAGTTTGAGGGGTTTGTTTATATGGTCTTGTGCTTTTCCTTTTACAGGTGATCGTAGAACGCGTTTACATCGGCGAAAAAACCACAAGGAGGTTTTAAAGATGGCACGAAACACTCTGTCTTGCCCCCTATGTGGCCTTAAATAGGTGCTACAACCCAAGCAGTGCCCCAAAACACTGAAAAAATTTGGTGAGTGGGAATGGCGGCGAGGCGTCTGAGACCGGCAATGGTGCGAAAAACGTGATCGTGATTGGTTGGGTTAGGGTTGAACGTCTAAGCCTCATGAGAACACCCACACTGCCGCGAAGATAAAAACTAAGCCAGCTGCTTTAAAAAAAACCCACGAAATACTAAAACACCACAAGGGTGAAAAAAAACTCAAAGCTGGAGCTTTAATCACAAGCGATGAAGACTACCACTGGCTTCTCGAGTCTGGGGTAAGACCCCTGGGGTTTGTTTCAGTGGCTTATCATAACCCTTACACAGAAAAAGGCTTGATAACTTCCACGAGAGATAGCAGGGGTGGAAGTGGCTTTGGAGGGAAAAAATAATTGGATGGAGTAGGCAGGCTGACAGACTTGGTTGTTTGACTCCCCACCACAGACTGGAACTGGTTATTTTTCAAACTGGGGCAACCCCCGGAGTGGGTCAAAAAGCAAATAAACACAAAAACAAAGGGGACGACCAGTGAAAAAGTAGAAATGGTAGGAAAATTGGCGAGTAGTGACTTGAGGTAGCTGGCGGGTGAACCCCCGGTAGGCCTACTGGGGACATAAATGGCCTCTTTTCTGGTCGAAAATTTATTCCCCAAAAACGCTGTAATCCAGAATTACAGGCCCTCCCATGCCACCATTTATTAAGGGGTTTTTTAATGGAGATAACGTAGGTTGAAGGTAGACACAAATTGTAGTGGGAACTATTTTGTCAGACAATGATGGGATGGAGCCCCGGCCTGCCTGTTTGCCTGTTGGTCGCCGCCGGGGTGAGTGCGGGGCAAGGACCTACACATGCGCACCCCCGGACGTCACACAAAGTCACAGGCCTACAAGGGATCTCGTATCTAAAGCACATGGATGATACTAATATGCTATCCTATATAATACAGGGAATACAGGGATCAGCAACTATGCTGACAATATAACCTACCACCACCTCTAATTTAACCTACCACTAACTCTAATATAACCTACCACCACCTCTAATATAACCTACCACCACCTCTAATATAACCTACCACCACCTCTAATATAACCTACCACCACCTCTAATATAACCTCTCATAATATGTCACAGATCTCAGTATTATTGTTAACTATGGGTGACATTATACGCCTTTGGTGTCTTTATTCAAACACTGTGTTGGTTTAGTCTGCAGGTGTTTGTTGTATGTTGGTCTGAACTTAAGTCAACAGGTGTTTGTTGTATGTTGGCCTGAACTAAGTTAACAGGTGTTGTATGTTGGTCTGAACTTAAGTCAGCAGGTGTTTGTTGTATGTTGGTCTGAACTTAAGTCAACAGGTGTTTGTTGTATGTTGGTCTGAACTTAAGTCAACAGAGGTGTGTGTAGGTCTGAACTTAAGTTAGGGGAACTGATGTGTTTGTGTGCATTACGTTGCGTCAGTTGCGTCACTGTGAGGTCACATTATGTTGCGTCAGTTGCGTCACTGTGAGGTCACATTATGTTGCGTCAGTTGCGTCACTGTGAGGTCACATTATGTTGCGTCAGTTGTCTCACTGTGAGGTCACATTATGTTGCGTCAGTTGTGTCACTGTTAGGTCACATTATGTTGCGTCAGTTGTCTCACTGTGAGGTCACATTATGTTGCGTCAGTTGTCTCACTGTGAGGTCACATTATGTTGCGTCAGTTGTCTCACTGTGAGGTCACATTATGTTGCGTCAGTTGTCTCACTGTGAGGTCACATTATGTTGCGTCAGTTGTCTCACTGTGAGGTCACATTATGTTGCGTCAGTTGTCTCACTGTGAGGTCACATTATGTTGCGTCAGTTGTCTCACTGTGAGGTCACATTATGTTGCGTCAGTTGTCTCACTGTGAGGTCACATTATGTTGCGTCAGTTGCATCACTGTGAGGCCAGATTATGTTGCGTCAGTTGCGTCACTGTGAGGTCACATTATGTTGCGTCAGTTGCGTCACTGTGAGGTCACATTATGTTGCGTCAGTTGTGTCACTGTGAGGTCACATTATGTTGCGTCAGTTGCGTCACTGTGAGGTCACATTATGTTGCGTCAGTTGCGTCACTGAGGTCACATTATGTTGCATCAGTTGTCTCACTGTGAGGTCACATTATGTTGCGTCAGTTGCGTCACTGTGAGGTCACATTATGTTGCGTCAGTTGCGTCACTGTGAGGTCACATTATGTTGCGTCAGTTGCGTCACTGTGAGGTCACATTATGTTGCATCAGTTGTCTCACTGTGAGGTCACATTATGTTGCGTCAGTTGCGTCACTGTGAGGTCACATTATGTTGCGTCAGTTGCGTCACTGTGAGGTCACATTATGTTGCGTCAGTTGCGTCACTGTGAGGTCACATTATGTTGCGTCAGTTGCGTCACTGTGAGGTCACATTATGTTGCGTCAGTTGCGTCACTGTGAGGTCACATTATGTTGCGTCAGTTGCGTCACTGTGAGGTCACATTATGTTGCGTCAGTTGCGTCACTGTGAGGTCACATTATGTTGCGTCAGTTGCGTCACTGTGAGGTCACATTATGTTGCGTCAGTTGCGTCACTGTGAGGTCACATTATGTTGCGTCAGTTGCGTCACTGTGAGGTCACATTATGTTGCCAGTAGTTGTCTCACTGTGAGGTCACATTATGTTGCGTCAGTTGTGTCACTGTGAGGTCACATTATGTTGCGTCAGTTGTGTCACTGTGAGGTCACATTATGTTGCGTCAGTTGTGTCACTGTGAGGTCACATTATGTTGCGTCAGTTGCGTCACTGTGAGGTCACATTCCACTACCAGTTAGAATTTACTTATTAATCGCTTCTGTATATTTGTAAATGCGGTTGAGAAAGTGTTTCCAAAATTAACCATCAAGTTAACCATCAAGTTAACCATCAAGTTAACCATCAAGTTAACCATCAAGTTGACCATCAAGTTAACCATCAAGTTAACCATCAAGTTGACCATCAAGTTGACCATCAAGTTAACCATCAAGTTAACCATCAAGTTGACCATCAAGTTAACCATCAAGTTAACCATCAAGTTAACTATCAAGTTAACCATCAAGTTAACCATCAAGTTAACCATCAAGTTAACCATCAAGTTAACCATCAAGTTAACCATCAAGTTAACCATCAAGTTAACCATCAAGTTGACCATCAAGTTGACCATCAAGTTAACCATCAAGTTAACCATCAAGTAACCATCAAGTTAACCATCAAGTTGACCATCAAGTTAACCATCAAGTTAACCATCAAGTTAACCATCAAGTTAACCATCAAGTTGACCATCAAGTTAACCATCAAGTTAACCATCAAGTTAACCATCAAGTTAACCATCAAGTTGACCATGAAGTTAACCATCAAGTTGACCATCAAGTTAACCATCAAATTGACCATCAAGTTGACCATCAAGTTAACCATCAAGTTGACCATCAAATTGACCATCAAGTTGACCATCAAGTTGACCATCAAATTGACCATCAAGTTAACCATCAAGTTAACCATCAAGTTGACCATCAAATTGACCATCAAATTGACCATCAAGTTGACCATCAAGTTAACTATCAAGTTGACCATCAAATTGACCATCAAGTTGACCATCAAGTTAACCATCAAGTTGACCATCAAATTGACCATCAAGTTGACCATCAAGTTAACTATCAAGTTGACCATCAAATTGACCATCAAGTTGACCATCAAGTTAACCATCAAGTTAACTATCAAGTTGACCATCAAATTGACCATCAAGTTGACCATCAAGTTGACCATCAAGTTAACCATCAAGTTAACCATCAAGTTAACCATCAAGTTGACCATCAAATTGACCATCAAGTTGACCATCAAGTTAACTATCAAGTTAACTATCAAGTTAACCATCAAGTTAACCATCAAGTTAACCATCAAGTTAACCATCAAGTTAACTATCAAGTTAACCATCAAGTTAACCATCAAGTTGACCATCAAGTTGACCATCAAGTTAACCATCAAGTTAACTATCAAGTTAACCATCAAGTTGACCATCAAGTTGACCATCAAGTTGACCATCAAGTTGACCATCAAGTTAACCATCAAGTTAACCATCAAGTTAACCATCAAGTTGACCATCAAGTTGACCATCAAGTTGACAATCAAGTTAACCATCAAGTTAACCATCAAGTTAACCATCAAGTTAACCATCAAGTTGACCATCAAGTTGACCATCAAGTTAACCATCAAGTTAACCATCAAGTTAACCATCAAGTTGACCATCAAGTTAACCATCAAGTTAACCATCAAGTTAACCATCAAGTTGACCATCAAGTTAACCATCAAGTTGACCATCAAGTTAACCATCAAGTTGACCATCAAGTTGACCATCAAGTTGACCATCAAGTTAACCATCAAGTTGACCATCAAGTTAACCATCAAGTTGACCATCAAGTTAACCATCAAGTTAACCATCAAGTTGACCATCAAGTTAACCATCAAGTTGACCATCAAGTTAACCATCAAGTTGACCATCAAGTTAACCATCAAGTTAACCATCAAGTTGACCATCAAGTTAACCATCAAGTTAACCATCAAGTTAACCATCAAGTAAACCATCAAGTTGACCATCAAGTTGACCATCAAGTTAACCATCAAGTTAACCATCAAGTTGACCATCAAGTTAACCATCAAGTTAACCATCACGTTAACCATCAAGTTAACCATCAAGTTAACCATCAAGTTGACCATCAAGTTAACCATCAAGTTAACCATCAAGTTAACCATCAAGTTAACAATCAAGTTAACCATCAAGTTGACCATCAAGTTAACCATCAAGTTAACCATCAAGTTGACCATCAAGTTAACCATCAAGTTAACCATCAAGTTAACCATCAAGTTAACCATCAAGTTAACCATCAAGTTGACCATCAAGTTAACCATCAAGTTAACCATCAAGTTAACCATCAAGTTAACCATCAAGTTAACCATCAAGTTGACCATCAAGTTAACCATCAAGTTAACCATCAAGTTGACCATCAAGTTGACCATCAAGTTAACCATCGAGTTGACCATCAAGTTAACCATCAAGTTAACCATCAAGTTGACCATCAAGTTAACCATCGAGTTGACCATCAAGTTAACCATCAAGTTGACCATCAAGTTAACCATCAAGTTGACCATCAAGTTAACCATCGAGTTGACCATCAAGTTAACCATCAAGTTAACCATCAAGTTGACCATCAAGTTAACCATCAAGTTAACCATCAAGTTAACCATCAAGTTGACCATCAAGTTAACCATCAAGTTGACCATCAAGTTAACCATCAAGTTAACCATCAAGTTGACCATCAAGTTAACCATCAAGCTAACCATCAAGTTAACCATCAAGTTGACCATCAAGTTGACCATCAAGTTAACCATCAAGTTAACCATCAAGTTTACCATCAAGTTGACCATCAAGTTGACCATCAAGTTAACCATCAAGTTGACCATCAAGTTGACCATCAAGTTGATCATCAAGTTAACCATCAAGTTGACCATCAAGTTAACCATCAAGTTGACCATCAAGTTAACCATCAAGTTGACCATCAAGTTAACCATCAAGTTGACCATCAAGTTAACCATCAAGTTAACCATCAAGTTAACCATCAAGTTGACCATCAAGTTAACCATCAAGTTAACCATCAAGTTGACCATCAAGTTGACCATCAAGTTGACCATCAAGTTAACCCTCAAGTTAACCATCAAGTTAACCATCAAGTTAACCATCAAGTTGACCATCAAGTTAACCCTCAAGTTAACTATCAAGTTAACCATCAAGTTGACCAAGTTAACCATCAAGTTGACCATCAAGTTGACCAAGTTAACCATCAAGTTGACCATCAAGTTGACCATCAAGTTGATCATCAAGTTAACCATCAAGTTAACCATCAAGTTAACTATCAAGTTAACCATCAAGTTAACCATCAAGTTAACCATCAAGTTAACCATCAAGTTAACCATCAAGTTAACTATCAAGTTGATCATCAAGTTAACCATCAAGTTAACCATCAAGTTAACCATCAAGTTAACCATCAAGTTAACCATCAAGTTAAGTATCAAGTTAACCATCAAGTTAACCATCAAGTTAACCATCAAGTTAACCATCAAGTTAACCATCAAGTTAACCATCAAGTTAACCATCAAGTTAACCATCAAGTTAACCATCAAGTTAACCATCAAGTTATCCATCAAGTTAACCATCAAGTTAACCATCAAGTTATCCATCAAGTTAACCATCAAGTTAACCATCAAGTTAACCATCAAGTTGACCATCAAGTTAACCATCAAGTTAACCATCAAGTTAACTATCAAGTTGATCATCAAGTTAACCATCAAGTTAACCATCAAGTTAACCATCAAGTTAACTATCAAGTTGATCATCAACTTAACCATCATGTTAACCATCAAGTTAACCATCAAGTTAACCATCAAGTTAACCAGTTATATTTACAATAATTAACACTGTGTAAGACGAGCTAAATGGACACAAGTACAACTAATGTGACATTTTCTTGTGGCAACGTTTCGCTCTCCAGGAACTTTGTCAAGTTGTTATAACTTGACAAAGTTCCTGTTTTCTGTATTACATCGACTCCAGGATGTGGGACTGATCACCTCAAACTCCTTCTGATCTTCACCAGTTTTCTTTGTATTGGACTGATGAAGCCAGTGTGTGGCGAGACGATTTCCAAGTGTTGTATAGAGCGAAACGTTGCTGCAGTAAAATGTCACCTTGGTTGCAGCTGTGTCGACTGACAAGAAAGAACATGAAGGAACACTGCAGAAGGCCTACTGGCCTATGTGAGGCAGGTCCAATTCCCCCACCGGCTTAAGCCAATACCTTGACCTAGTAAGGTCAGACACGTCACTTAAAAGGGAGGAGCACTGCATCAGTACTACTAGCACAAGCTAGTCAGGTCCAACTCACACCCACCCATCTATTTATCCAACCTAGTCAGGTCCAACTCACACCCACCCATCTATCCAACCTAGTCAGGTCCAACTCACACCCACCCATCTATTTATCCAACCTAGTCAGGTCCAACTCACACCCACCCATCTATCCAACCTAGTCAGGTCCAACTCACACCCACCCATCTATCCAGCTTAGTCAGGTCCAACTCACACCCACCCATCTATTTATCCAACCTAGTCAGGTCCAACTCACACCCACCCATCTATTTATCCAACTTAGTCAGGTCCAACTCACACCCACCCATCTATTTATCCAACCTAGTCAGGTCCAACTCACACCCACCCATCTATTTATCCAACTAGTCAGGTCCAACTCACACCACCCATCTATTTATCCAACCTAGTCAGGTCCAACTCACACCCACCCATCTATTTATCCAACCTAGTCAGGTCCAACTCACACCCACCCATCTATCCAACCTAGTCAGGTCCAACTCACACCCACCCATCTATCCAACTTAGTCAGGTCCAACTCACACCCACCCATCTATTTATCCAACCTAGTCAGGTCCAACTCACACCCACCCATCTATCCAACTTAGTCAGGTCCAACTCACACCCACCCATCTATTTATCCAACCTAGTCTGGTCCAACTCGCACCCACCCATCTATTTATCCAACCTAGTCAGGTCCAACTCACACCCACCCATCTATTTATCCAACCTAGTCAGGTCCAACTCACACCCACCCATCTATTTATCCAATCTATTTTTAAAAGTACACAACGTCTTAGCTTCTATGACTGTCAGTCTAACATTATTGCTATATAAAATGAGCTTTATAGATAAGGTTACGGCATGTTGTTGGTGCAGCCAGTTCGAGCCTCGGGCTACGCTCAGTGACTCGCCAGATTGTTATATCATTATAAACAACTCTTTATTAGGCTGGCATGGTACAGTGGGTAGCGCACTGGCCTGTTTTAGGGCTGGCGTACCGTTGATTCGAACCTCCACTCCGTTCATTGATTTCCTTAATTACAGTCTGTGTCTCGTGGTTTGTCACGTCTCAGACATCCTGTTCCCATCAGTTCTTTTTAATCACCGGGGTATTTTACATGTCGTGATCATATCCCCCTGGAGCTCGACTCTTCAAGTGTTGTTAGTAAAGTTTGAGACTTACCAGTCCAGTATCCTCTGTTCTCATCCCTGTCTTGTTGTGAACCTTTAGACTCTTGTTATTGTGCTCCTTAGGTGAGACTCGTGGCACTGGGCACTCCAAAATGATCTTAATGGAAGTAGTGTATAATGTTCACTGTGAATCCTTCTTAAACATCCTGGAAACACTTTATACATGGCACTGTTTACTTATACCGTTAAAGTTGTACGACTGATATGTAGTAGTGATAGTAGTAGTAGTAGTAGTGATAGTAGTAATAGTGATAGTAGTAGTGTATAGTAGTGTGATAGTGTAGTAGTAGTGATAGTAGTAGTAGTAGTGATGTGTAGTAGTAGTGATGTAGTGTAGTAGTGATAGTAGTAGTAGTAGTGATAGTGTAGTAGTAGTAGTGATAGTAGTAGTAGTAGTGATAGTAGTAGTAGTAGTGATAGTAGTAGTAGTAGTGATAGTAGTAGTAGTAGTGATAGTAGTAGTAGTAGTGATGTAGTAGTAGTAGTGATAGTAGTAGTAGTAGTGATTAGTAGTATGTGATGTAGTGAGTAGTAGTAGTAGTGTGATATAGTTAGTTAGTAGTAGTGATGTAGTAGTAGTAGTAGTGATAGTAGTAGTAGTAGTAGTAGTAGTAGTGATTTAGTAGTGATGTAGTAGTAGTAGTGTAGTAGGTAGTAGTAGTTGTGTATAGTGTGATGTAGTGTAGTAGTAGTATGTATGTAGTGTAGTAGTAGTTATAGTAGTGTAGTAGTAGGATTGTAGTAGTAGTAGTGATAGTAGTAGTAGTAGTGATGTAGTAGTAGTAGTGATAGTAGTAGTAGTAGTGATGTAGTAGTAGTAGTGATAGTAGTAGTAGTAGTGATGTAGTAGTAGTGATAGTAGATAGTAGTGAGTTAGTAGTGAGTTGTAGTAGTAGTAGTTAGTGATAGTAGTAGTAGTAGTGATGTAGTAGTAGTAGTGATAGTAGTGTATGTAGTAGTGTATGTAGTAGTAGTAGTGATAGTAGTAGTAGTAGTGAGTAGTAGTAGTAGTGTGATAGTAGTAGTAGTAGTAGTAGTGATAGTAGTAGTAGTGATAGTAGTAGTAGTAGTGATGTAGTAGTAGTAGTGATAGTAGTAGTAGTAGTGATGTAGTAGTAGTAGTGATAGTAGTAGTAGTAGTGATAGTAGTAGTGATAGTAGTAGTAGTAGTAGAGTAGTGATAGTAGTAGTATGTGATAGTAGTATGTAGTGTATAGTAGTAGTAGTAGTATGTAGTAGTAGTAGTGATAGTAGTAGTGTGTAGTAGTAGTAGTAGTGATGTAGTAGTAGTAGTGATAGTAGTAGTAGTAGTGATTGTAGTAGTAGTGTAGTAGTGTAGTAGTGATAGTAGTTAGTAGTAGTGATGTAGTAGTAGTGATAGTAGTAGTAGTTAGTAGTAGTGAGTAGTAGTAGTAGTAGTGATAGTAGTGTAGTAGTAGTGATAGTAGTAGTATGATAGTAGTAGTTGTAGTAGTAGTGTAGTAGTATAGTTTGTTAGTAGGTGTAAGTGAGTAGTAGTGTAGTAGTAGTTGTAGTAGTAGTAGTGATGTTGTAGTAGTATGAGTAGTAGTAGTGTAGTAGTGATAGTAGTGTGTAGTAGTAGTGATAGTAGTAAGTAGTAGTGTGATAGTAGTAGTAGTAGGATAGTGTAGTGTAGTGTAGTAGTAGTAGTGATAGTAGTAGTGTAGTAGTAGTGTAGTTAGTATAGTAGTAGATTTTAGTAGTGATAGTAGTAGTAGTGTGTGGTAGTATGATTAGTAGTGTAGTTGTAGTGAAGTAGTGTAGTTGTGATAGTAGTAGTAGTGATTAGTAGTAGTAGTGATAGTGTAGTAGAGTGAGTAGAGTGAGTAGTTTAGTAGTGATAGTAGTAGTAGTAGTAGTAGTGATAGTAGTAGTAGTGATAGTAGTAGTAGTAGTGTAGTAGTAGTATAGTAGTGATAGTAGTAGTAGTAGTTGATGTAGTAAGTAGTAGTATGATAGTAGTAGTAGTAGTAGTGTAGTAGTAGTAGTAGTAGTAGTAGTGATAGTAGTAGTAGTGATAGTAGTAGTAGTAGTTGATAGTAGTAGTAGTAGTGATAGTAGTAGTAGTGATTAGTAGTAGTAGTAGTTGTATAGTAGTAGTGTGAGTGTAGTAGTAGTAGTTGTAGTGTAGTGTAGTAGTATAGTAGTAGTGATAGTAGTAGTAGTGATATAGTAGTAGTAGTAGTAGTAGTGATAGTAGTAGTAGTGATAGTGTTAGTAGTAGTGATAGTAGTTGTAGTTAGTGATGTAGTAGTAGTAGTGATAGTAGTAGTAGTAGTTGTAGTGAGTATAGTAGTAGTAGTGATAGTAGTAGTAGTAGTGATAGTAGTAGTATAGTAGTAGATAGTAGTGTAGTATGTGTATGTAGTGTAGTGATTTAGTAGTTGTAGTAGTAGTAGTGATAGTAGTAGTAGTAGTAGTAGTAGTGATGTAGTAGTAGTGTATAGTAGTGTAGTAGTGATAGTAGTAGTGATAGTAGTAGTAGTAGTGATAGTAGTAGTAGATGAGTAGTAGTAGTAGTGATAGTAGTAGTAGTAGTGTAGAGTAGTATGTAGTAGTAGTAGTGTAGTAGTGTAGTAGTAGTTAGTAGTAGTAGTAGAGTAGGTAGTATGTGTGTAATAGTAATAGTGTGATGTAAGATATTGTAGTTGTCACCAGTAGTAGTAGTGTAGTTTAGTATTTAACGTAGTCATAGTGTGATAGTATTAGTGTGAGTAGTATCAGTATATTAAGTATATGTAGTATAGTGATAATGTGATGTAGTAGTAGTGATGATAGAGTGTATCATCGAGTAGTTTAGCTAGTAGTTCATAGTGAATAGGTACTAGGTATTTATTGTGCAGTAGTTTGTAGTGAAGTGTTGAGAGGTGAATAAACTCCAGTATTAGAGGTGTAGGTTGGTTGTAGAAGTATACAGTGTTCTTGACGTATAATAACGCATTGTAGCTTTGTAGGGAGTATGTGACTCGTAGCCTTCGTGTTACTGGTATCACTTTGTTAGTATAATTAGTTAGTTATAGTAGTAGTAGAGAGTGAGGTTAGAGGTGTGTGGATACGAGTGAGATACAGGAGCTAATAGGGTAAGTATGTTAAATAAGTGTAGTTATTAAGAATTTTGTATTAGGCATTTAGGAATATGTGGTGGTGTTTCAATCAGTAATTAATGTGTGCCATTTGAGAGAATACATTCTTGATCTAACACATTCAGTTGTCATTACTGGTGGGTATTTTCACTCTTATTTAACATATGTCAGTCATGCAAGTATTAACCTTCGTAGGAATGTTCATTAACTCCAGTCATCTGTACTGCTATCCATCTCCAGTTGTGGGATTAATATCCGGAGTCACAGTTACAAGTTGTGCTCAGACATGTTTTCGTTCATCTGGGTATGTTGTAAGTCATTACTACCTCAATCACAGCACTCAGGGGACTAGGTTCCACTTTCATTCTGAATAGTTTGTTCCGCAAAGGGTTTTGCGTATCAAAATATACTATCGAATTGCATGGTCTGGTTAGTTCGTAAGGTCATAACCAGGTTTTCCGTATAATCCCATGTTGGAGGTGTGGCTGTCTGACCGAGCCTTGCTGGGATCCACTTTTTAAAATTAAGGTTTTAAGTTGGTGATACTGAGATGCGAGTTATAGGGGTGTGTGAAGATACTAGGAGACGGGAATCAGGGTCACAATTTCCTTTAAATGTTGTGGATTAGACCCTTTAGGGTGTTTGGTGATTATTATTGGAACTTGTGTTGTGACAATCACGGATTAATTAGAGGCCATTTTGGACGAAACTATTGTATAAAAGGGGCCAGTAACTCCCATTTTTTTTGTATTTTATGCACCAAGGGTGTGGGTGTTACCACTCTATTACTGGGGTTAAGGTATTATTTAGTCTCAGTAGGATGTTCATGTGAACTCTCCTCTACGATTTTTTGCTACTGCCCATTATCGTGTCTTCAATTTCATTCACATTTCAGGAGTGTCTTCAGACAGGATTTTCAGTTTTTCTAGGCACATGTGTGGATACAGAAAATGGGATGAAGTACCACCCACAGTATTAAGGGGCACGTCAATTCCCTTGTCTTTAAATATGTTATTCTCCGCTATAAATCTTCCTTATCTATAATTACTATCGCATTTGCATTTGGTCTGCTTTCGAAAGGTGATGTCCGGGATTTTCCTTTAATTCATGTTGCAGAGGTGTGAGCTGTGCTCACACCTCTGAAACCGTTGTATCAAGATTTTTTTAAGTTATCCCTAAATTTAAAGGTAGTTATGGGGGGGAAAAATAAATGTTTTTGGGAGACAGGGAAATCAGGGCCACTTAACTGTTACCTCTTTCCGTTCGTGGAGGGTAGAAACCATGTATAGGAGTGTGGTGTTTCATTACTCTGAAACTTGCCATGATTGGACGATCACTGGAGTTCATTACCCCTGTAATTGCCGTGATTGTGACCAGATCTACCCGGAGTTCAGTACCTTTTTAACTAGTTCAGTTTCTAAATTTGGGGGCCCGTCACTGGACCCATTATGTCCCTTTTTAAAGTTTTTACTGCCCCCCAACATGGGTTGGGGTGTACCACCAATGGTGGGTTTTTTGGTTTTGGACTACCGCACCGGTGGGTATGGGACCCCTACCACCCAGGATGGGGTTTGGGGTTGATAACCCAAAAAGGATGGGTATGGTGTGATACCACCCCCCGGATGGGTATTGGGGTTTATACCACCCACGGTGGGGTATTTGGGGGTGCTACCACCCCAGGTGGGTATGTTTGGGGGCCCACCCACGGTGGGTATGGTGTGATCCACCCCAAAAGGGGGGTATGGTGTGTCCCCCCCACAGGTGGGTATGTGGTGACTACCACCCCCAAGGGGGGTATGGGGTACATTTTTAAACATATTGAACTAAAACTAGGTCCCAAAAGGTTTACAGGGTACAGTAAATATATCTCAAACTGATCTTATCGTTGCGGTTTGTTATTTGAACTGTTGGTATTCAGTTTTCATCATTGAGCTGCCCTTTACTCCCTGTAACAACGCTGTGGTGGCCCCGTGGCTGCGAGGTTGGAGTTTTGCTCTTGATCGGGGGGTTATAACCCACCCGTGGGTTTGGGTTTTTTTAATCTCGGGTCCCCAGAAGCGGACGTTTGGGAGTTGCGCAGATATCACCTTTTCTACTATGTTAAGTCAGGTTACCTTGTTGTGGTATAGTGGTATGGAAAAACCCATAGATTGTTGCAAGATGAAAAATGCAAGGAAAAGTTCTAATGTTTGCATTTTGTTTATAGTTTGGGCAGTCAGGCTGTTTGTCTTTGCCGCAGTGTAAACACAAGGTCCGTTAGTAATTACCTTTACATTCAAAGCGAGAGCTTAAAAAAACCTTGAGTCATTTATTCTTATGTCTTAGTGTACTCTTTGGACTTGTATATTCTCGTATACGAAATTGGAATACTTCATCAGTATGCTATTCCCTTGTTGTGTATAATAGTTACATGGTGGGAACCAGCTGTTACTCTGTCACACTCTACACGATGTGTGTCCAGTACATGGTGTTGAAATCTGTCAGTCTTAGCTGGAAGACTTCAGTAGGACAGTGAGGATATCGTTCAGTAAGGTGTCCCGTAGCTCGGGACACCTTTCTGGACCCTTACCAAGGCTGGAACCCTGTACACTCAGCTCACACACAGATCGTCTGCTGTGCCTTCCGTTCTTGTAATGTATTATTTATTGTAATATTGTGGCTTTGTATCTCTGTAATATGGAAGTACGGTACATATGTTTTTTTGGGGAGCTGATATAAGGTGTTGTGGTTATAGTAATAGAAAGGTAAACAAACATGGCTGCCTTAGTCTTGTGGCTTAGCGGTGACGACAACTTTGTTCCTGTTATCTTCAACCCTTCCCACCATACCTCGTCTTCCAGTTTACCTCCTTCACTTCCCACACTTTCTATTCTCTTTCCCACCCCTCCCTAATCTCCTTCCCATTCCTCCATTCCTCCCCCCTACTGCTTCCCACAAGTCCGTGCACCTCCTCCTGTGCCTTCCTTCCTTGCCACTCCACCGTGGATGTCGTTGTCCTGACCAAGCTTCCCAGGCGTGTAAGGTACACTATCGTCATGCACTGCTTCTCCTGCACCAGTGCATGTTTATTTTGTACTCCAGCTTTTGGACAGCATCTGACTTGAAGACTGATACTCTTGTGTAACATTTGGGAATGTTTATTGAGGAAATGTTTCTCCAGCCAGTGGCGTCT
This sequence comes from Cherax quadricarinatus, assembly GCF_026875155.1. Classification (NCBI taxonomy): domain Eukaryota; kingdom Metazoa; phylum Arthropoda; class Malacostraca; order Decapoda; family Parastacidae; genus Cherax; species Cherax quadricarinatus. The sequence continues at coordinate 22,944,173 of NC_069489.1, read as the reverse complement.
ATCTCAATGGACTGAACATATAGACTCCGGGCTGAGGGACTGATTATCTCATTCTCCTCTTATCTTTCACCGTTTTTCTCTGTATTGGACTGAAGAAGCCACTGGCTGGCGAAGCGTTTTCACAGTAAAAATTTTGAGATGTTGCCCAAGTGTCTCAATGTTCAGCTTCTGGGTTCTGTTTACCTGGACCTGGAGTTTACCTGGAGAGAGTTTCGGGGGTCAACGCCCCCGCGGCCCGGTCTGTGACCAGGCCTCCTGGTGGATCAGCGCCTGATCAACCAGGCTGTTGCTGCTGGCTGCACGCAAACCAACGTACGAGCCACAGCCCGGCTGCTCAGGAACTGTCTTTAGGTGCTTGTCCAGTGCCAGCTTGAAGACTGCCAGGGGTCTGTTGGTAATCCCCCTTATGTGTGCTGGGAGGCAGTTGAACAGTCTCGGGCCCCTGACACTTATTGTATGGTCTCTTAACGTGCTAGTGACACCCCTGCTTTTCATTGGGGGGATGGTGCATCGTCTGCCAAGTCTTTTGCTTTCGTAGTGAGTGATTTTCGTGTGCAAGTTTGGTACTAGTCCCTCTAGGATTTTCCAGGTGTATATAATCATGTATCTCTCCCTCCTGCGTTCCAGGGAATACAGGTTTAGAAACCTCAAGCGCTCCCAGTAATTGAGGTGTTTTATCTCCGTTATGCGCGCCGTGAAAGTTCTTGTACATTTTCTAGGTCGGCAATTTCACCTGCCTTGAAAGGTGCTGTTAGAGTGCAGCAATATTCCAGCCTAGATAGAACAAGTGACCTGAAGAGTGTCATCATGGGCTTGGCCTCCTAGTTTGAAGGTTTTTCATTATCCATCCTGTCATTTTTCTAGCAGATGCGATTGATACAATGTTAGGGTTTCCTTGAAGGTGAGATCCTCCGACATAATCACTCCTAGGTCTTTGACGTTGGTGTTTCGCTCTATTTTGTGGCCAGAATTTGTTTTGTACTTGATGAAGATTAAATTTCCTCATGTTTACCATATCTGAGTAATTGAAATTTCTCATCGTTGAACTTCATATTGTTTTTCTGCAGCCCACTGAAAGATTTGGTTGATGTCCGCCTGGAGCCTTGCAGTGTCTGCAATGGAAGACACTGTCATGCAGATTCGGGTGTCATCTGCAAAGGAAGACACGGTGCTGTGGCTGACATCCTTGTCTATGTCGGATATGAGGATGAGGAACAAGATGGGAGCTAGTACTGTGCCTTGTGGGACAGAGCTTGTCACCGTAGCTGCCTCGGACTTTACTCTGTTGACGACTACTCTCTGTGTTCTGTTAGTGAGGAAATTATAGATCCATCGACCGACTTTTCCTGTTATTCCTTTAGCGCGCATTTTGTGCGCTATTACGCCATGGTCACACTTGTCGAAGGCTTTTGCAAAGTCTGTATATATTACATCTGCATTCTTTTTGTCTTCTAGTGCATTTAGGACCTTGTCGTAGTGATCCAATAGTTGAGACAGACAGGAGCGGACCTGTTCTAAACCCATGTTGCCCTGGGTTGTGTAACTGATGGGTTTCTAGATGGGTGGTGATCTTGCTTCTTAGGACCCTTTCAAAGATTTTTATGATATGGGATGTTAGTGCTATTGGTCTGTAGTTCTTTGCTGTTGCTTTACTGCCCCCTTTTGTGGAGTGGGGCTATGTCTGTTGTTTTTAGTAACTGAGGGACGACCCCCGTGTCCATGCTCCCTCTCCATAGGATGGAAAAGGCTCGTGATAGGGGCTTCTTGCAGTTCTTGATGAACACAGAGTTCCATGATTTCTGGCCCGGGGGCAGAGTGCATGGCATGTCATTTATCGCCTGTTCGAAGTCATTTGGCGTCAGGATAACATCGGATAGGCTTGTGTTAGTCAAATTTTGTGGCTCTCTCATAAAAAATTCATTTGGTCTTCGACTCTCAGTCTGGTTAGCGGCTTGCTAAAAACTGAGTCATATTGGGACTTGAGTAGCTCACTCATTTCCTTGCTGTCATCTGTGTAGGACCCATCTTGTTTAAGTAGGGGCCCAATACTGGACGTTGTTCTCGATTTTGATTTGGCATAGGAGAAGAAATACTTTGGGTTTCTTTCGATTTCATTTATGGCTTTTAGTTCTTCCCGCGATTCCTGACTCCTAAAGGATTCTTTTAGCTTAAGTTCGATGCTTGCTATTTCTCTGACCAGTGTCTCCCTGCGCATTTCAGATATATTGACCTCTTTTAGCCGCTCTGTTATTCTTTTCCGTCGCCTGTAAAGGGAGCGCCTGTCTCTTTCTATTTTACATCTACTCCTCCTTTTTCTTAGAGGAATAAGCCTTGTGCATACATCGAGTGCCACCGAGTTAATCTGTTCTAGGCATAAGTTTGGGTCTGTGTTGCTTAGTTTTATCTTCCCAGCTTATATCGGTTAGGACTTGGTTTACTTGGTCCCACTTTATGTTTTTGTTATTGAAGTTGAATTTGGTGAATGCTCCCTCATGACTAGTCTCATTTTGTCGGTCTGGGGCTCCATGCATACATGTCTGAACCTCAATTATGTTGTGATCTGAGTATATTGTTTTTGATATGGTGACATTTCTTATCAGATCATCATTGTTAGTGAAGATGAGGTCTAGTGTATTCTCCAGTCTTGTAGGCTTATTATTTGCTGGTTTAAACTGAATTTTGTGCAGAGATTTAAAAGCTCGTGTGTGAGGTTTAGTTTTCATCAGAGCTGCCTCCTGGTGTTATTCTGCAACAATATTATTGCTATATTCCTCCATTTTAGGTGCCTTAAGTTGAAATCCCCCAGGAGCAAGATGTTGGGTGCAGGAGCTGGAAGATTTTCCAGACAGTGGTCAATTTTTAACAGCTGTTCCTGGAATTGCTGGGATGTTGCATCCGGAGGCTTGTAGACTACCACAATGACTAGGTTTTGGTTCTCGACCTTTACTGCTAAAACTTCCATACGTCATTTGAGGCATTAAGCAGTTCTGTGCAAACAAGTGACTCTGCAATGTACAGGCCAACCCCCCCCTTTTGCCTGTTTCACTCTGTCACATCTGTATAGGTTGTAACCTGGGATCCATACTTCGTTGTCCAAGTGATCCTTTATGTGGGTCTCAGTGAAAGCCGCGAACATTGCCTTTGCCTCTGCAAGCAGTCCACGGATGAAAGGTATTTTGTTGTTTGTAGCTGGCTTTAGACCCTGTATATTTGCAAAGAAGAATGTTATCGGACTGGTGGTATTGTTGGTACTGGGGGGGGATTTTTTTTTCCGGCATTAGTATCTGTATCTGTTGGTTTGGAGTGGAGGCCATCGACTGTGGTTCCACTCCAGGAATGACTGGATTTGGTGTACGATTTCTGCCCTTTCCTGCCAGTTTTTTTTCCTTCCTGGCACTAAAAAACCTCTCCCTCTTGAGTGGCTGTGGCTACCCAGGTTTTCCCCTGGCCTGGATGTTTTGTATCTTTTTGTCCCCTTTAGATGGTATGCTGGCAATTTAAGTTATAGCACAGTCTTTTCCTGTACTGAAGAGGTACACATTTCAGGGTGAAAAAAGCTTACAGGAAGGGAGTTTGCATTTTCCTGTTTTCATATGGGCATGGCATTTTCTAGGGTGGTCATAGTTGCATGTCCCATCTGTTTTTCCAGATTTCCCATGCCAGCAGATACCAAGTGCATAGTATGTGCACAGGCTTGGTTTCCGCTTGCCTTGGGTTTCTGTGACTGTATTCCCTGTTGGTGCATGTTTCCCTGTCTTACTTCTATCCTCCCTAGCACCAACAATGGAGCTCCCACCAGTTGTTTTTGGTAATTTATCCTCACTATTGCTATTGGAGTCTCTTGTTTGCTATTTCCTGCGGTATTTCTAGTTTGCAATATTGGTTTTATCTTATCTTTGACTACACTTGTTTCCCTACTATGGCTCCTGTCCCCTATGAGGTCATTTATATGTATTCCTTCCTGCGTATAATTCCCGACATCCCTGGACAATATCTCCAGCTTCACCATTTCTGTCTCCCAGGACAGTATCTCCAGCTTCACCATTTCTGTCTCCCAGGACAGCACCTCCAGCTTCACCATTACTGTCTCCCAGGACCAGTATCTCCAGCTTCACCATTTCTGTCTCCCAGGACAGCAACCTCCACTCACCATTTCGTCTCCCCCGGGCAGTATCTCCAGCTTCACCATTTCGTCTCCCGGGACGCACCTCCACTTCACCTTTACTGTCCCCCCAGGACACCCCAGCTTCACCATTACTGTCTCCAGACAGCACCCCCACTTCACCTTTCTGTCCCCCAGACAGCACCCCCACCCACCATTACTGTCTCCCAGGACAGCACAATCACCCAATTTCTGACCCCAGGACACACCTCCAGCCTTACAGTTTATGACTCCCGGGCCATTTTCAAGGGCATACCATTCGCCCGACATTTAAATTTTCCCCATCTGTTGTAAAATTTCCGGGTTTTTATGAAAGCAGCTTTGATTTTCCCTTTTTAATACCCTTGTGATTTTAGTCCACGTTTTTCCTCATTTTACATACCCAAAAAACACTTCTCTTTTTAATACGTTGAGCTATTCTGGATATCTGCACAAGGGCTGACACCAATTTTCCACAAAAAACAAAATTTTCCTGTGGAAACCCTTTTGTTTTGACTGACCACAGACACAAAACACCTTTATAAAATTTTTTAAAGGTTGATTTTCTGCAATTCTACAAACAACCTCTTTAAATTTTATTTAAAAACCTTTAAAAGAACTCTAGCTATTTTATTTCTGTTTTTTAACTCTTTTTGGGATATTGGACCTTACCTCACTTCCGATTTTTAATGTTTGGGGTTTTTAGGGCATCTGTAACCCATTTTAAACCCCCAAGTGGCTTACTTAACTATAATATCTTTAAAACTATCTTGTCTTATATTAATGCCCAAAAACCAAATCTCCACAATGCAATGTTTTTTCGTCATACTCTCGGCCGACTATCAGAGTAGTAAGATTTACATCAGAGATCTATCACTTATTTTATCTTAAACTGACAGTCTCTTGCTGTCTGCAAGTCATCTCGCTCTTCTGAACACATCACAGACAGTCAGAAAATATTTCTTTACAATACATGGAAAAACAGGAAATGAATCGCCTAGAGACCTGTGGAGATGTCATCTCATATAACTTATTGTAAACGTGATTGACTAAATTGCACAGCGCTTGGAGAACCTTGTTCCTTGATAGACTTTCACTCACGCTTATAAAACATTGGTGGAACACCTAGAAGAGTGGTGGAGCACCTAGAGTGGTGGAGCACCTAGAAGGTTGGTGGAACACCTAGAAGATTGGTGGGGCACCCAGAAGAGTGATGGAGCACCTAGAGTGGTGGAGCACCTAGAAGATTGGTGGAGCACCTAGAAAGGATTGGCTTCATACATGACTACCAGCACGGCCTCAAGGAAGGGAAAATCCTGTGCCACAAAGCCTACTGGAGTTCTACATCAAATATATATTTACTGCCAGTACATGTACAAGGTATACCAGTACATGTACAAGGTATACCAGTACATGTACAAGGTATACCAGTACATGTACAAGGTATACCAGTACATGTACAAGGTATACCAGTACATGTACAAGGTATACCAGTACATGTACAAGGTATACCAGTACATGTACAAGGTATACCAGTACATGTACAGAGGTATACCAGTACATGTACAAGGTATACCAGTACATGTACAGGTATAACCAGTACATGTACAAGGTATACCAGTACATGTACAAGGTATACCAGTACATGTACAAGGTATACAGACCATAGCTGACATACTACTATATAGAAAGTCCCTTGTTATGTACAGCATTTCCCGCAAATTAGGTCAGTTTTGTCCCAGGATGTGACCCACACCAGTCCACTAACATCCAGGATGTGACCCACACCAGTCCACTAACACCCAGGATGTGACCCACACCAGTCCACTAACACCTGGATGTGACCCACACCAGTCCACTAACACCCAGGATGTGACCCACACCAGTCCACTAACACCCAGGATGTGACCCACACCAGTCCACTAACACCCAGGATGTGACCCACACCAGTCCACTAACACCCAGGATGTGACCACACCAGTCCACAACACCCAGGATGTGACCCACACCAGTCCCACTAACACCCAGGATGTGACCCACACCAGTCCACTAACACCCAGGATGTGACCCACACCAGTCCACTAACACCCAGGATGTGACCCACACCAGTCCACTAACACCCAGGATGTGACCCACACCAGTCCACTAACACCCAGGATGTGACCCACACCAGTCCACTAACACCCAGGATGTGACCCAAAACCAGTCCACTAACACCCAGGATGTGACCCACACCAGTCCACTAACACCCAGGATGTGACCCACACCAGTCCACTAACACCCAGGCACCCATTTTACTGATAGCTAAACATAGACAACCGGTGCAAGGAAACACGCCTACTGTCGCCACCCGTGCCGGGAATCGAACCCGGACCCTTCACCGTGTGAAGCGAGAGCTTTTGCCACCAGGCCACGGGCCACAACGTAACAGAAGACAGGAGGGAAAGGGATGGACAGATTGCATTTTCTATGTAAGAAGCCTTTTGACAGGGTACCACACAAGGAATTAGTACGATAGAGGAACAGACAGAAATAACAGGTAAAGCACCACAGTAGATCATAACATACTTGGCGGGAAGGAAACATCGGGTAATTATCCGTGACGAGGTGTCAAAGTGGGTGCATGTGACGTCTGGGGTTCCACAAGGATCAGTATTTAAAGGGCCCGTGCTCTTTCTTGCATATGTGAATGACATGACGGACGTGACTGAGTCGGAGGTGTTCCTGTTTGCAGGCGACGTGAAACTAATGAGAAGAATACAGGTGGACCAAGACCAGGAAATGTTACAAATGGATTTGGAGAAGCTGCAGGTCTGGTCTGACAAGTGGCTACTGGAGTTGAACTCTGGCAAAGTGTAAAGTTATGAAATTGTGGAAGGGCAAAGAAGTTCGCAGACAGAGTACAGACTAGTGGGCAAAGGCCCGCAAACCCACTCAGAAGGGTCTTATGGTAAGTATAGCACCAAGCATATCCCCTGAGGCCTCTCATCATCCAATAACTACTGCAGAAAATTTTCGTTGGAAAATGAAACGGCCTGTAGATGAAGTGGAAGGCAGGATCTACCATTTAAAGAAGAGGTACGATAAAAGCTCTCGAAGCCGGAGAAATGAACTTATTAGTGCCAGCGAAGAGGCTGGGCCAGGAGCGAGACTCGACCCCTGAAACCACAAAAAGATGGGGAGGTGGATCTAGGGGACTCAGGTCACATAGAGTGATTTTTAACGGGAAAGATCTGGAAGGCTAAGACTGGAAGAAGCAGAAGCCAACACAGTTTTAAAAAAAGAATATAAGCTTATATTCCAGGGGAGTGAAAAACCCTTTTTGGGCCCGCAAAAAGGGGGCCAGGGGGAGACTCAACCCCGCAAGTCATTGGTACCCTAAATTTAAGGAGGGAAAAAAAACCAAAATACAAAGAAAGATAGGAAGAGGAGCAAGTGGCTAGTTTATTGTGTACCTCAATCCCTCCGTGGATGGTAGTGGGTATTTTTTTTTGGGACCCAATCCATCCTGTGGATGGGAGTGGGTAGTTTATTTTGACCTCAATCCATCCTGTGGATGGTATGGGGTAGTTTATTGGTACCTCATATCCATCCGTGGTGGTAGTGGCTATTTATTTGGGACCCATATCCATCCTTGGGTGGTATGGCATTTATTGTGTCCTCATACCATCCGGGATGGGAGTGGCAGTTTTGTGTACCTCATTCCCTCCTTGGATGGAGGGCAGTTTATTGTGTACCTCATATCCACCTGTGGAGGTAGGGTAGTTTATTTGTGCACCTCATATCCCTCCTGGGATGGATGGGTTTTATTGTGTACCTCATAAACCTCCTTGGATGGAATGGCTATTTTTTGTGTACCTCATATCCATCCTGTGGATGGGAGTGGCTATTTTTTTGTGTACCTCAATCCATCCTGTGGATGGGAGTGGCTATTTATGTGTACCTCATATCCATCCTGTGGAGGGAGTGCAGTTTTAAAATTTACCCAATCCATCCTGTGGGGGTAGTGGTATTTATTGGTACCTCATATCCATCCGGGATGGTAGTGGGTAGTTTTTTTTGGGGACCTCATATCCACCTTTTGGATGGTAGTGGCTAGTTTATTTTTGTACCTCATACCCCCGTGGATGGTAGTTTCAGTTTTTTGTGGGACCCATACCATCCCGGGGTGGGAGGGCAGTTTAATTTTGACCCAATCCACCTGTGGATGGGAGGGGTTTTATTGTGCACCCATATCCCTCCTGTTGATGGTATGGCTATTTAGTGTACCTCATATCCACCCGTGGGGTGGTATGGCGTTTATTTGTGGCACCTCATACCCCCTGTGGGTGGTATGGGTATTTATTTGTACCTTACCATCCTTGGATGGTATGGCAGTTTATTTTGTACCCATATCCATCCTTGGAGGTAGTGGGTAGTTTATTGTGTACCTCATACCATCCTGTGGATGGTAGTGGCTATTTTTGTGTACCTCTATCCAACCTGTGATGGTAGTGGCAAATTTTATTGTGACCTCATATCCATCCCCGGGATGGTAGTGGCAGTTTTTTTTTTGTACCTCAACCACCTGTGGATGGGAGTGGCTATTATTGTGTACCCCATATCCCCCTGGGATGGAAAGGGCTATTTATTTTTACCTCTATCCATCCGGATGGTAGTGGCATTTATTTTTCACCTCTATCCATCCTGTGGATGGTAGGGGCTAGTTTATTGTGAAACCCCATACCAACCTGTGGGAGGAAAATGGCTAGTTTATTGTGACCCAATCCACCTTTTGATGGTAGTGGGTAGTTTTTGTGCACCTCATATCCACCTGTGGAGGTAGGGGTATTTTTTGTGTACCTCAATCCATCCTGTGGATGGTAGGGCTAGTTTATTGTGCCTCATACCATCCGGGATGGGAGGGCAAAATTTATTGTGTACCTCATACCATCCTGTGGCTGGGATGGGTAGTTTTTTGGACCCATATCCATCCGTGCAGGTAGTGGCTAGTTTATTTTTCCTCATATCCACCGTGGATACTATGGCTATTTTTTTGTGTACCTCAATCCACCTGTGGATGGTATGGGTATTTTTTGTGACCTCATACCCCGTGGAGGTAGTGGCTTTTTTGTGTCCTCATATCCAAAGTGATGGGTTTGGTATTTATTGTGTACCCCAACCACCCCGTGGTGGGGGGGGCTAGTTTATTGTGCACCTTATTCCAACCTGTGGATGGTAGTGCTATTTATTGTGCCCTCATTCCACCTGTGGATGGTAGTGGCTATTTTTTTTGTACCTCATATCTCCTTGGATGGTAGTGGCTATTTTTTGTTAAACCCCAATCCATCTTTTGGGGTGGTAGTGGGCTAGTTTTTGTTACCTCATATCCTCCTGTGGGTGGTAGGGGTAGTTTATTGTGTACCTCATATCCATCCGTGGATACAGTGCTAGTTTTGTGTACCCAATCCTCCTGTGGTGGGAGTGGCAGTTTTTGTACCTCATATCCATCCGTGGATGGTAGTGGGTTTGTTTATTTTGTACCTCATATCCATCCTTGGAACTATGCTAGTTTATTGTGTACCCCATAACCATCCTGGGATGGTAGTGGCTAGTTTATTGGTACCTCAATCCATCCTGTGGATGGTAGTGCTAGTTTATTGTGTACCTCATACCATCCCCGGGGTTTTGTGGGAGTTTATTGTGTACCTCAACCATCCGTGGGGGTAGTGCTAGTTTATTGTGTACCCCAAAATCCATCCCGGGAGGTAGGGCATTTTTTTTTGTACCTCAATCCCCGTTGGGGGGTGTGGGTAGTTTATTTTGTACCCATATCCCCCCCTTGGAGGTATGGCAGTTTATTGTGTACCTCATATCCATCCTGTGGATGGTATGGCTATTTTTTTGTGTACCTCATTCCATCCGTGGATGGTAGTGGCTAGTTTTTTTGTGTACCTCATATCCATCCGTGGGGGTAGGGCTAGTTTTTTTGGACCTCATACCATCCGTGGATGGGATGGCTAGTTTATTGTGTACCTCAAAAAACCATCCTGTGGATGGGAGTGGCTAGTTTATTTTACCCAATCCACCTGTGGAGGTAGTTTGGGTATTTAATGTGTACCCCAATCCATCCTGTGGATGGTAGGGGTAGTTTTTGGTACCTCATATCCACCGTGGGGGTAGTGGGTATTTTCGTGTACCCAATCCACCCCGTGGGTGGTGTGGCTAGTTTTTTTGTTACCTCATATCCATCCCGTGGAGGTAGGGCTATTTTATTGTGACCTCAACCATCCGTGGAGGGATGGCTAGTTTATTGGTACCTCATACCATCCGGGAGGTATGGGTAGTTTATTGTTACCCATATCCATCCGGGGGGTAGTGGCTAGTTTACGTGTAACCTCATACCACCCTGTGGAT
>NC_069489.1:22915738-22933136 GCF_026875155.1 Cherax quadricarinatus | reverse complement strand
AAAGCTTCCCCGACGTTAGTTTCCAAATGTTAGCTTCCGTCGTTGTTCCAGATGTTAGTCTTTTTCCAACGTTAGCTTCCGTCTTTACCCCCGATCGTTAGTCTTCCAGATCGTTAGTCTCCAGATCGTTAGCCCTTCCAGATCGTTAGTTTCCAGATCGTTAGCCTTCCAGATCGTTAGTCTTCCAGATCGTTAGTCTTCCAGATCGTTAGTCTTCCAGACGTTAGTCTTCCAGATCGTTAGTCTTCCAGATCGTTAGTCTTCCAGATCGTTAGTCTTCCAGATCGTTAGTCTTCCAGATCGTTAGTCTTCCAGATCGTTAGCCTTCCAGATCGTTAGTCTTCCAGATCGTTAGTCTTCCAGATCGTTAGTCTTCCAGATCGTTAGTCTTCCAGATCGTTAGCCTTCCAGATCGTTAGCCTTCCAGATCGTTAGTCTTCCAGATCGTTAGTCTTCCAGATCGTTAGTCTTCCAGATCGTTAGTCTTCCAGATCGTTAGTCTTCCAGATCGTTAGTCTTCCAGATCGTTAGTCTTCCAGATCGTTAGTCTTCCAGATCGTTAGCCTTCCAGATCGTTAGTCTTCCAGATCGTTAGCCTTCCAATCGTTTAGCCTTCCAGATCGTTAGCCTTCCGATCGTTAGTCTTCCAGATCGTTAGTCTTCCAGATCGTTAGTCTTCCAGATCGTTAGTCTTCCAGATCGTTAGTCTTCCAGATCGTTAGCCTTCCAGATCGTTAGTCCTTCCAGATCGTTAGTCTTCCAGATCGTTAGTCTTCCAGATCGTTAGTCTTCCAGATCGTTAGCCTTCCAGATCGTTAGTCTTCCAGATCGTTAGTCTTCCAGATCGTTAGTCTTCCAGATCGTTAGCCTTCCAGATCGTTAGTCTTCCAGATCGCTCCGCTTAACAATCAATCTACGGCTAACAAAGTATTTCCTAACATACCTGTGAGATATCTAAGATTTTAACTTCCAACTGTGACCTCGAGTACCGTAGATCCACCTCTCACTCTCCTTGTGTGTTTCCAGGGGTCGAGTCTCAGCTCCTGGCCCAGCCTCTTCGCTGGTCACTAATAAGTTCATTCTCTCCTGGCTTCGAGAGCGTTATCGTACCTCTTCTTAAAGTGTGAATGACTCCTGCCTCTACCACTTCACTCTACAGGCCGTTTCACTTTCCAACGCACATTTTCTGCAGTAGTTATTGGCTGATGAGAGGCCTCAGGGGATATGCTTGGTGCTATACTTACCATAAGACCCTTCTGAGTGAGGTTTGCAGCCTTTGCCCCACTAGTCTGTACTCTGTCTGCGAACTTCTTTGCCCTTCCACAATTTCATAACTTTACACATGCCAGAGTTCAACTCCAGTAGCCACTTGTCAGACCAGACCTGCAGCTTCTCCAAATCCATTTGTAGCATTTCCTGATCTTGGTCCACTTGTATTCTTCTCATTAGTTTCACGTCGCCTGCAAACAGGGACACCTCCGACTCAGTCCCGGCCTTCATGTCATTCACATATGCAAGAAAGAGCACTGGCCTTAATACTGATCCTTGTGGAACCCCAGACGTCACATGCACCCACTTTGACACCTCGTCACGGATAATTACCCGATGTTTCCTTCCCGCCAAGTATGTTATGATCTACTGTGGTGCTTTACCTGTTATTTCTGTCTGTTCCTCTATCGTACTAATTCCTTGTGTGGTACCCTGTCAAAAGGCTTCTTACATAGAAAATGCAATCTGTCCATCCCTTTCCCTCCTGTCTTCTGTTACGTTGTGGCCCGTGGCCTGGTGGCAAAAGCTCTCGCTTCACACGGTGAAGGGTCCGGGTTCGATTCCCGGCACGGGTGCGACAGTGAGGGCGTTTTTCCTTGCACCGGTTGTCTATGTTTAGCTATCAGTAAAATGGGTGCCTGGGTGATAGTGGACTGGTGTGGGTCACATCCTGTGATAGTGACTGGTGTGGTCACATCCTGGGTGTTAGTGGACTGGTGTGTGGGTCACACCCTGGGTGTTTAGTGGACTGGTGTGGGTCACATCCTGGGTGTTAGTGGACCGTGTGTGGGTCACACCCTGGGTGTTAGTGGACTGGTGTGGGTCACATCCTGGGTGTTAGTGGACTGGTGTGGGTCACATCCTGGGTGTTAGTGGACTGGTGTGGGTCACATCCTGGGTGTTAGTGGACTGGTGTGGGTCACACCCTGGGTGTTAGTGACTGGTGTGGGTCACACCCTGGGTGTTGTGGACTGGTGTGGGTCACATCCTGGGTGTTAGTGGACGCGGTGTGGGTCACACCCTGGGTGTTACTGGACTGGTTGTGGGTCACACCCTGGGTGTTACGGACTGGTGTGGGTCACACCCTGGGTGTTAGTGGACTGGTGTGGGTCACATCCCTGGGTGTTAGTGGACTAGTGTGGGTCACATCCTGGGTGTTAGGGACTATGTGGGTCAAAATCCTGGGTGTTAGTGGACTGGTGGGGGGTCACATCCTGGGTGTTAGTGGACGGGTTTGTGGTCACATCCTGGGTGTTAGTGGACTGGTGTGGGTCACATCCTGGGTGTTAGTGGACTGGTGTGGGTCACATCCAGGGTGTTTAGTGGACTGGTGTGGGTTCACATCCTGGGTTAGTGGACTGGTGTGGGTCACATCCGGGATTTTTAGTGGACTGGTGTGGGTCCATCCTGGGTGTTAGTGGACGGGTGGGGGTCACATCCTGGATGTTAGTGGACTGGTGTGGGTCACATCTTGGGTGTTAGGGGGAACTGGTGTGGGTCACATCCTGGGACAAAACTGACATAATTTGCGGGAAATGCTGTACATAACAAGGGACTTTCTATATAGTAGTATGTCACTGATGTCAGCTATGGTCTGTAAAAACCTTGTACATGTACTGGAATTACCTTGTACATGTACGGGTATACCTTGAAACATGTACGGGTATACCTTGTACATTACTGGTATACCTTTTTACATGTACTGGTATACCTTGTACATGTACGGGTTATACCTTGTACATGTACTGGTATACCTTGTACATGTACGGTATACCTTGTACATGTACTGGTATACCTTGTACATGTACTGGTATACCTTGTACTTTTTACTGGTATACCTTGTACATGTACTGGTATAACCTTGTACAGTACTGGTATACCTTGTACATGTACTGGTATACCTTGTACATGTACTGGTATACCTTGTACATGTACTGGTATACCTTGTACATGTACTGGTATACATGTACAGTACGGTATACCTTGTACATGTACTTTTAATACCTTACATGTACTGGTATACCTTTGTACATGAAACTGGTATACCTTGTACATGTACTGGTATACCTTGTACATGTACTGGTATACCTTGTACATGTACTGGTAAAACCTTGTACATGAACTGGCAGTAAAAATATATTTGATGTAGAACTCCAGTAGGCTTTGTGACACAGGATTTTCCCTTCCTTGAGGGCGTGCTGGTAGTCATGTATGAAGCCAATCCTTTCTAGGTGCTCCACCAATCTTCTAGGTGCTCCACCACTCTAGGTGCTCCATCACTCTTCTGGGTGCCCCACCAATCTTCTAGGTGTTCCACCAACCTTCTAGGTGCTCCACCACTCTAGGTGCTCCACCACTCTTCTAGGTGTTCCACCAATGTTTTATAAGCGTGAGTGAAAGTCTATCAAGGAACAAGGTTCTCCAAGCGCGGTGTAATTTAGTCAATCACGTTTACAATAAGTTATATGAGATGACATCTCCACAGGTCTCTAGGCGATTCATTTCCTGTTTTTCCATGTATTGTAAAGAAATATTTTCTGACTGTCTGTGATGTGTTCAGAAGATCGAGATGACTTGCAGACAGCAAGAGACTGTCAGTTTAAGATAAAATAAGTGATAGATCTCTGATGTAAATCTTACTACTCTGATAGCCCGGCCGAGAGTGTGACTGCAAAACATTGCATTGTGAGAGACTTGGCTTTATGGGACACTTGACTATAAGACAAGATAGCATTTAAGATATTATAGCTTAAGTAAGCCAGTTGGTGTGATAAAATGGGTTACAGAACCCAGAAGCTGAACATTGAGACACTTGGGCAACATCTCAAAATTTTTACTGTGAAAACGCTTCGCCAGCCAGTGGCTTCTTCAGTCCAATACAGAGAAAAACGGTGAAAGATAAGAGGAGAATGAGATAATCAGTCCCTCAGCCCGGAGTCTATATGTTCAGTCCATTGAAATAGACGCCACTGGCTGGAGAAACATTTCCTCAATAAACATTCCCAAATGTTACACAAGTGTATCAGTCTTCAAGTCAGCTGCTGTCCAAAAGCTGGAGTACAAAATAAACATGCACTGGTGCAGGAGAAGCAGTGCATGACGATAGTGTACCTTACACGCCTGGGAAGCTTGGTCAGGACAACGACATCCACGGTGGAGTGGCAGGGAAGGAAGGCACAGGAGGAGGTGCACGGACTTGTGGGAAGCAGTAGGGGGGAGGAATGGAAGAATGGGAAGGAGATTAGGGAGGGGTGGGAAAGAGAATAGAAAGTGTGGGAAGTGAAGGAGGTAAACTGGAAGACGAGGTATGGTGGGAAGGGTTGAAGATAACAGGAACAAAGTTGTCGTCACCGCTAAGCCACAAGACTAAGGCAGCCATGTTTGTTTACCTTTCTATTACTATAACCACAACACCTTATATCAGCTCCCCCAAAAAAACATATGTACCGTACTTCCACATTACAGAGATACAAAACCACAATATTACAACAAATAATACATTACAAGAACGGAAGGCACAGCAGACGATCTGTGTGTGAGCTGAGTGTACAGGGTTCCAGCCTTGGTATGGGTCCAGTAAAGTGTCCCGAGCTACGGGACACTTTACTGAACGATATCCTCACTGTCCTACTGAAGTCTTCCAGCTAAGACTGACAGATTTCAACACCATGTACTTGACACACATCGTGTGGAGTGTGACAGGGTAACAGCTGGTTCCCACCATGTAACTATTATACACAACAAGGGAATAGCACACTGATGAAGTATTCCAATTTCGTATACGAGAATATACAAGTCCAAGGAGTACACTAAGACATAAGAATAAAGGACTCAAGGTTTTTTTAAGCTCTCGCTTTGAATGTAAAGGTAATTACTAACGGACCTTGTGTTTACACTGCGGCAAAGACAAACAGCCTGACTGCCCAAACTATAAACAAAATGCAAACATTAGAACATTTCCTTGCATTTTTCTTCTTGCAACAATCTATAGGTTTCACATACCACTATAGCCATCAACAAGGTAACCTGGACTTAACATAGTAGAGAAAGTGATAATCTGCGCAACTGCCAACACTGTCCGCTTACTGAGGACTCCGAGTATGTAAACAAACCATACCACGGGTGGGGTTAGAACCCGCGATCAGAGAGTCAAAACTCCAGACCGTCGCTTTAGCCACTGGGCCAACCAGCTAGCGTTGTTACATGGTATGTCAAGGCAACTCAATGATAAAAACTGAATACCAGACAGTTCAAATAATCTAAATCTGCTTGTAACAGATAAGATGCAGTTTGTAGATATATTTACTGTACTCCTGTCAACTCTTTTGGGACCTATTTCTTAGTTCAATATGTTTATTATGTACCCCATACCCATCCTGTGGGTGGTAGTCACCACATACCCATCCTGTGGGTGGTAGTCACACCATACCCATCCTGTGGGTGGTAGTCACACCATACCCATCCTGTGGGTGGTAGTCACACCATACCCATCCTGTGGGTGGTAGTCACACCATACCCATGGTGTGGGTGGCAGTCAAAAGATTACAAAGGTACATAATGGGTCCAGTGACTGGACCCCAAAGTTATGATAGCTGAACTAGTTACAAAGGTAATGAACTCCAGGTAGATCTGGTCACAATCATGGCAAGTTACAGAGGTAATGAATCACCTACACTCCTATACATGGTTACTACCATCCACAGAACGGATATGAGGTGAACAGTTAAGTGGCACCTGAGTTTCCCTGTCTCCTAATATCATATTATTTCCCCACTATAATCTATCTTGTCCATAATTACTATTGCATTTGCATCGTCTGCTTTCGTAAGGTGAAGTCCAGGATCTTACCTTAATTCATGGTATAATTTAACTAATCTTTGATGACAACTGTGTTGCAGAGGTGTGAGCACAGCTCACACCTCTGCAACATGAATTAAGGAAAGATCCTGGACATCACCTTACGAAAGCAGACAATGCAAATGCGATAGTAATTATAGATAAGGAAGATTATAGCGGAAGAATAACATATTAGAAGACAAGGGAATTGACGTGCCCCTTAAGTAGCTGGTTGGGTGGTACTGTCAGTCCAGTTTCTGTACCAACAAGTGCCTAGAAAAACTGAAAATCATGTCTGAAGACATCCTGAAATGTGACTGAAATTGAAGACACTGATAATGGAAGACAGTAGCAGAGAAAATCGTAAGAGAAAGTTCACGTGAACATTCCTACTGAGACTAAATAATACTTCTTAACATGTAATAGAGTGGAATAACGTACCCACACTATGTAAATACAACAATATGTGGCTTCTGGCTTTTTTTATCAAAATGTTTCGTCCAAAATGGCCTCTATTAATTCTTGGATTGATAAAAACCCAATTTCCATCAAAATGGCCGTAAACCAAAATGTCTTAATTACACACTTTTTAAGGCATCTGTGACCCTTGGCTCCGTCTCCTCGTATCTCACACACCTCTAACTCGCACTCTCGTCCACCAGACTTAAAACCTTAATTTTTTAAAAGGTGGACCAGTAAGCCAGCGGAAGGCCTCGGTCAGATAACCAAAAGCTCCAATGGCGGGTTATTATACGTCAAGAAACACTTGTTATGTTTCCTGACAAACCTAACCTAACCTTCATGAATTACGGAAGTTTTTTCTACCCCAAAACCCTTGTATACACAACTGACTGCCAATGAATTGAAAATGTTTTATAAAAGTTTATTGGAATTTAGACCCACATTTGACTACAACATACCTCATGCTACACTGTCACCTAAAACCTAATTATTACTTACTTTTCCCAATCTTAATCCAAAACCAATTTGGGGGTTTTTACTAAACACTTTTATTTTCCTGCACAACTCTATACCTACCTATACTGAATTTTAATACTTACCACCATTTTATACACACTAACAACTGTAATAACTCATCCCTCGTTATATTGGGTATAATACATTACCTCCCACCACTACAACTCTAATCACAATACTATCACTAACACTACAACTAACTAAACTTACAAAACTTTTCCCACAATTAAATACTTATACAACTACATATAAAAATAATCACTACCAACTACTACACTTACTATCATACAACTACTTACAACTACAATCATCCACACTAATACTTACTACTATCACCCCCTACAACTACACTACTACTACAACTACTCTATCACTACTACAAAACTATAACTATCACAAACAACTATCACACTCCCAACAACTACTACTACTACTATCACATACCAACTATTAAATATACACACTACACTACTACAACTACTAATTCCCACTACTACACTACTACAACTATCCACTACTACTATCACAACTACTACTACTATCACCCCTACTATCACTACTAAACTACATCACAAACTACTACACAAACTACTACTACTACTACTACTACTATCACTACTACTAACTACTCTACTACTACTAACAAACACTACTACTACTACATCACTCACTACTACAACACTAAACTATCACTATACTACAACTACTACTACTATCACTACTACTCACTATCACTACTACTACACTACTACTACTACTACACTACTACTACTACATCACTACTACTACTACTATCAACTACCTAACAAACCTACCTATCACTACTCCCTAAACCTATCACTACTACTATCTAAACTACTACTACTATCAACTACTACTACTATCACTACTACTACTACTACTATCACTACTACTACAACACTACACTACTACTTATCTACTACTACTAACACACTACTACTATCACAACTACTACTACACTACTACATACTACTACTACTACAACTATACAACAACTCACTACTACACTACTATCACTACTAACTACTACACTACTACAAACTACACATACTACTACACTACTATCAACTACTACTACTATCACTACTACTACTACTATCACTACTACTACTACTATCACTACTAACTACTATCACTACTACTACTTCACACTAACTTACTACTACACTACTACTACAATCACTACTACTACTACATCACTACTACTCTACTATCATAACTACTACACTACTCTACTACTTATACTACTACTATCTACAAACTACCATACCTACAACTACTACTACACTACTACTTTACTACTACTAATCACTACAACTAACTACTATCACTACTACACTACACATCACTACAAACTACACATCATACAAACTACTACTACAACTACTACCTACTACTACTATCACTACTACTAACTCCCTATCACAACTACTACTACATCACTACTACTACTATCATATACACTACTACTACTTCACTACTACAACTACTAACTATCACTACTACTACAACTATCACTACTAACTACTACTAACACTTCACTACTACTACACTACTACAACTAATCACTACTACTACTACTACACACTACTACTAACTATCACTACTACTACTACATCACTACATACTACTACATCACTACTACAACATCCCCTACTACTTACTACTACACTACTACAAACATCACTACTCAACTACTACTAACTACTACAAACTACTACCCTACAACAAATCACTACTACTTACACTATATCACTACTACACTACTACACTACTACTACTACTATCACTACAAACTACCATCACTCAACTACTACTCACTACTACAACTACTATCACTACTACTACATCACTATCGACTACTATCATACTACTACTACATCACTACTCTACTACATCACTACTCCCTACTAACTATCACTACTACTACTACTACACATCACTACTACTACTACATCACTATACTACATACATCAAAACTACTACTATATACTACTATCACTACTACTACTACTATCACTACTACTACTACATCACTACTACTACTACTATCACTACTACTACACATCATCTACTACTACTACTACACTACTACTACTATCACTACTACTACTACTACACTACAAATACTACTATCACTACTACTACTACTATCACAAACTACTACTAAAATCACTACTACTACTACTATCACTACTCCCTACTACATCACAACTACTACTACTATCACTACTACTACTAAAATCACTACTACTACTACATCACACTACTACTACATACTAATTACTACTACTATCACTACTACTACTACATCATACTACTACTACTCAATTTACTATTACTACTACTATCACTACTACTATTTACATACACTACTACTACTTTTATACTACTATCACTACTACTACTACTAACACTACTACTACTACATCACTACTACTACTACTATCCCTACTATACTACATCACTACTATACTACTACATCACTACTACTACTATCACTACTACTACTACTATCCTACTACTACTACTATCACTAACTACTACTAATATACACTACTACACACTACTACTACTATCCTAACTACAAACATCACACTACTACTACTATCACTACTACTACTACTATCACTACTACTACTACTATCACTACTACTACTATCACTACTACTACTATCACTACTACTACTAACTACACTACTACTACTACAATCACTACTACTACTACAATCACTACTACTACTACTATCACTACTACTACTACTACAATCACTACTACTACTACTATCACTACTACTACTATCACTATTACTACTATCACTACTACTACTACAACTATCACTACACATATCATCGTACAACTTTAACGGTATAATAAACAGTGCCATGTAAAAAGTGTTTCCAGGATTTTTTAAGAAGGATTCACATGAACATTATACACTACTTCCTTTAAAGATCATTTTGGAGTGCCCATGCCACGAGTCTCACCTAAGGAGCACAATAACAAGAGCCCTAAAGGTTCACAAAAAACAGGGATGAGAAAGAGGATACTGGACTGGTAAGTCTCAAACTTTACTAACAACATTTGAAGAGTCGAGCTCCAGGGGGATATGATCACGACATGTAAAAAAACCCCGGTGATTAAAAAGAACTGATGGGAACGGGATGTCTGAGACGTGACAAACCACGAGACACAGACTGTAATTAAGGAAATCAATAAACGGAGTGGAGTTCGAATCAACGGTACGCCAGCCCTAAAACAGGCCAGTGCGCTACCACTGTACCATGCCAGCCTAATAAAAGAGTTGTTTATAATGATATAACAATCTGGCGAGTCACTGAGCGTAGCCCGAGGCTCGAACTGGCTGCACCAACAACATGCGAAACCCTTTAAATCATAAAGCTCATTTTATATAGCAATAATGTTAGACTGACAGTCATAGAAGCTAAACGTTGTGTACTTTTAAAAATAGATTGGATAAATAGATGGGTGGGTGTGAGTTGGCCCTGACTAGGTTGGATAAATAGATGGGGGTGTGATTTGGGAC
Source organism: Cherax quadricarinatus (assembly GCF_026875155.1). Taxonomy (NCBI): domain Eukaryota; kingdom Metazoa; phylum Arthropoda; class Malacostraca; order Decapoda; family Parastacidae; genus Cherax; species Cherax quadricarinatus. The sequence goes on along the minus strand of NC_069489.1, from coordinate 22,922,484 downwards.
CTGACTGGGTTTGGATAAATAGATGGGTGGGTGCGAGTTGGACCAGACTAGGTTGGATAAATAGATGGGTGGGTGTGAGTTGGACCTACTAATTTGGATAGAGGGGTGGGGGGTGAGTTGGACCTAAACAGGTTGGAAAAATAGATGGGTGGGTGTGAGTTGGACCTGACTAATTTGGGAAATAGATGGGGGTGTGATTTGGGACCTGACTAGGTTGGATAGATGGTGGGTGTGAGTTGGACCTGACTAGGTTGGATAAATAGATGGGTGGGTGTGATTTGGGACCTGACTAGGTTGGATAAATAGATGGGGGGGTGTGAGTTGGACCTGACAGGTTGGATAAATAGATGGGTGGGTGTGAGTTGGACCTGACTAGGTTGGATAAATAGATGGGTGGGTGTGATTTGGGACCTGACTAAAGTTGGATAATAAGGGGTGGGTGTGATTTTGGACCTGACTAGGTTGGATAAATAGATGGTGGGTGTGATTTGGACCTGACTAAGCTGGATAGATGGGTTGGTGTGAGTTGGACCTGACTGGGTTGGATAGATGGGTGGTGTGAGTTGGACCTGACTAGGTTGGATAAATAGATGGGTGGGTGTAGTTGGCCCTGACTAGGTTGGATAATGGGTGGGTGTGAGTTGGACCTGACTAGTTGGAAAAATAGATGGGGGGGTGTGAGTTGGACCTGACTAGCTTTGCTAGTAGTACTGATGCAGTGCCCTCCCTTTTAAGTAAACGTGTCTGACCTTACTAGGTCAAGGTATTGGCTTAAGCCGGTGGGGAATTGGACCTGCCTCACATAGGCCATAGGCCTTCTGCATTTGTTCCTTCATGTTCTTTCTTGTCAGTCGACACAGCTGCAAAACCAAGGTGACATTTACTGCAGCAACGTTTCGCTCTATACAACACTTGGAAATCGTCTCGCACACACTGGCTTCATCAGTCCAATACAAAGAAAACTGGTGAAGATCAGAAGGATTTTTGAGGTGACAGTCCCACACCCTGGAGTCGATGTAATACAGAAAACGGGAACTTTGTCAAGTTATAACAACTTGACAAAGTTCCTGGAGAGCGAAACGTTGCCACAAGAAATGTCACATTAGTTGTACTTGTGTCCCCTTTAGCTCGTCTTACACAGTGTTAATTTTTGTAATATATAACTGGTTTAACTTGATGGTTAACTTGATGGTTAACTTGATGGTTAACATGATGGTTAAGTTGTATGATCAACTTTATAGTTAACTTGATGGTTAACTTGATTGGGTTTAAATTGATGGTTTAACTTGATGATCAACTTGATAGTTAACTTGATGGTTAACTATGATGTTAACTTGATGGTCAACTTGATGGGTTTAAATTGATGGTTTTAAATTGATGGTTAACTTGATGGATAACTTTATGGTTAACTTGATGGTTAACTTTATGGATAACTTGATGGTTAACTTTTATGGTTAACTTGATGGTTAACTTGATGGTTAACTTTATGGTTAACTTGATGGTTAACTTGATTGGTTAAACTTGATGGTTAACTTGATGGTTAACTTGATGGTTAACTTGATACTTAACTTGATGGGGTTTAAATTGATGGTTAACTTGATGGTTAACTTGAAGGTTAACTTGATGGTTAACTGATGATCAACTTGATAGTTAACTTGATGGTTAACTTGATGGTTAACTTGATGGTTAACTTTATGGTTAACTTGATGGGTTTAAATTGATAGTTAACTTGATGGTTAACTTGATGGTTAACTTGATGACAACTTGATGGTCAACTTGATGGTCAACTTGATGGTTAACTTGGTCAACTTGATGGTCAACTTGATGGTTAACTTGGTCAACTTGATGGTTAACTTTAAGTTAACTTGAGGGTTAACTTGATGGTTTAACTTTATGGTTAACTTGAAAGGTTAACTATGGTTAACTTGAGGGTTAACTTGATGGTCACACTTGATGGTCAACTTGATGGTCAACTTGATGGTACTTGATGGTTAACTTGATGGTCAACTTGATGGTTAACTTTATGGTTAACTTGATGGTTAACTTTATGGTCAACTGATGGTTAACTTGTATGGTCAACTTGATGGTTAACTTGATGGTCAATTGATGGTTAACTTGATGGTCAACTTTTATGGTTTAACTTGATGATCAACTTTAAAGGGCAACTTGATGGTCAACTTGATGGTTAACTTGATGGTCAACTTGATGGTCAACTTGATGGTAAACTTTGATGGTTAACTTTATGGTTAAAATTTTATGGTCAACTTGAGGTCAACTTGATGGTTAACTTGATGGTTAGCTTGATGGTTAACTTGATGGTCAACTTGATGGTTAACTTGATGGTTAACTTGATGGTCAACTTGATGGTTAACTTGAAAGGGCAACTTGATGGTTAACTTTATGGTTAACTTGATTGTTAAAATTGAGGTCAACTTGATGGTTAACTTGATGGTTAACTTGATGGTCAACTCGATGGTTAACTTATGGTCAACTTGATGGTTAACTTGATGGTCAACTGATGGTTAACTTGATGGTCAACTCGATGGTTAACTTGAAAGGTCAACTTGATGGTTAACTTGATGGTTAACTTGATGGTCAACTCGATGGTTAACTTGATGGTCAACTTGATGGTCAACTTGATGGTTAACTTGATGGTTAACTTGATGGTCAACTTGATGGTTAACTTGATGGGTTAACTTGATGGTTAACTGATGGTTAACTTGATGGTTAACTTGTGGTCAACTTGATGGTTTCTTGAGGTTAACTTGATGGTTAACTTGAGGGGTTTTAAATTGATGGTTAACTTGATGGTCAAATTGATGGTTAACTTTATGGTTAAATGATGGTCAACTTTATGGGTTTAAATTGATGTTAACTTGATGGTTTAACTTGATGGTTTAACTTGATGGTTAACTTGATGGTCAAATTGATGGTTAACTTGATGGTAACTTGAAGGGTTAAAGTGAGGTTTAACTTGATGGGTTTAAATTGATGGTCAACTTGATGGTTAACTTGATGGTTAACTTTATGGTCAACTTGATGGTCAACTTGAATGGTTTACTTGATGGTTAACTTGATGGTTAACTTGATGGTTAACTTGATGGTCAACTTGATGGTTAACTGAATGGTTAACTTATGGTCAACTTGATGGTTAACTTGAAGGTCAACTTGAAGGTTAACTTGATGGTCAAAATTGATGGTTTAAACTTGATGGTTAACTTGATGGTCAACTTGATGGTTAACTTGATGGTCAACTTGATGGTTAAAATTTATGGTCCCAAATTGATGGCAACTTGATGGTCCCCAAATTTTATGGTTAACTTGATGGTCAACTTGATGGTTAACTTGATGGTCAACTGAAGGTTAACATGAATGGTTAACTTGATGGTTAACTTGATGGTCAACTTGATGGTTAACTTGATGGTTAACTTGAAAGGTTAACTTGATGGTCAACTTGATGGTCAACTTGATGGTTAACTTGATGGTTAACTTGATGGTAACATGATGGTTAACTTGATTGTCAACTTGATGGTCACTTGATGGTCAACTTGATGGTTAACTTGATGGATAACTTGAGGAACTTGAAAGGTCCCAAATTGATGGTCAACTTGATGGTCAACTTGATGGTCAACTTGATGGTTAACTTATAGTTAACTTGATGGTTAACTTGATGGTCAACTTGATGGTCAACTTGATGGTTAACTTGAATGGTTAACTTTGGGTAGTTAACTTGATGGTTAACTTGATGGTTAACTTGATGGTTAACTTGAGGTTAACCCTTTATAGTTAACTTGATAGTTTAACTTGATGGTCAACTTGATGGTCAATTTGATGGTCAACTTGATGGTTAACTTGATGGTTAACTTGATGGTTAACTTTATGGTCAACTTGATGGTCAACTTGATGGCAATTTGATGGTCAACTTGATAGATTAACTTGATGGTTAACTTGATGGCAACTTGATGGTCCCAATTTGGGTGGTCAACTTGATAGTAACCCTTGATGGTCAACTTTATGGTCAATTGATTTGGGCAAATTTATGGTTACTTGATGGTCAACTTGTGGGCAATTTGATGGTCAACTTGATAGTTAACTTGATGGTCAACTGATGGTCCCAAATTTTATGGTCAATTTGATGGTCAACTTGATGGTTAACTTGATGGTTAACTTGAAAGGTCAATTTGATGGTCAACTTGATGGTCCCAAATTGATGGGCAAATTTTTTTGGTCAACTTGATGGTTAAAATTGATGGTCAACTTGATGGTCAATTTGATGGTTAACTTGATGGTCAACTTGATGGTTAACTTCATGGTCAAATTGATGGTTAACTTTATGGTTAACTTGATGGTTAACTTGATGGTTAAATTGATGGTCAACTTGATGGTTAACTGATGGTTAACTTGATGGTTAACTTTATGGTTAACTTGATGGCAACTTGATGGTTAACTTGATGGTTAACTTGATGGTTAACTTGATGGTTAACTTGATGGTCAACTTGATGGTCAACTTGATGGTTAAAATTGATGGTTAACTTGATGGTTAACTTTATGGTTAACTTGATGGTTAACTTGAAAGGTTAACTTGATGGTTAACTTGATGGTTAACTTGATAGTTAACTTGATGGTTAACTTGATGGTAAACTTGATGGTCAACTTTTATGGTTAACTTGATGGTTAACTTGATGGTCCCAACTTGATGGTCAACTTGATGGTTAACTTGATGGTTTAACTTGATGGTCAACTTGATGGTTAACTTGATGGTTAACTTGATGGTTAACTTGATGGTTAACTTGATGGTTAATTTTGGAAAAAACTTTCTCAACCGCATTTACAAATATACAGAAACGATTAATAAGAAATTCTAACTGTAGTGGAATTGACCTCACAGGACGCAACTGACGCAACATAATGTGACCTCACAGTGACACAACTGACGCAACATAATGTGACCTCACAGTGACACAACTGACGCAACATAAAAGTGACCTCACAGTGACACAACTGACGCAACATAAAAGTGACCTCACAGTGAGACAACTGACCAAACATAATGTGACCTCACAGTGACGCAACTGACGCAACATAATGTGACCTCACAGTGACGCAACTGACGCAAAATAATGTGACCCACAGTGACGCAACTGACGCAACATAATGTGACCTCACAGTGACGCAACTGACGCAACATAATGTGACCTCACAGTGACGCAACTGACGCAACAAATGTGACCTCACAGTGACGCAACTGACGCAACATAATGTGACCCCACAGTGACGCAACTGACGCAAACATAATGTGACCTCACAGTTTCGCAACTGACGCAACATAATGTGACCTCACAGTGACGCAACTGACGCAACATAATGTGACCTCACAGTGACGCAACTTACGCAACATAATTGACCTCACAGTGAGACAACTGATGCAACATAATGTGACTCACAGTGACGCAACTGACGCACATAAGTGACCTCACAGTGACGCAACTGACGCAACATAATGTGACCTCACAGTGACGCCCAAATGACGCAAAATAATGTGACCTCACAGTGGACAACTGAGGGCAACATAATGTGACCTCAGTGACGCAACTGACGCAACATAAGTGACCTCACAGTGACGCAACTGACGCAACATAATGTGACCTCACAGTGACACAACTGACGCAACATAATGTGACCTCACAGTGACGCAACTGACGCAACATAATGTGACCTCACAGTGACGCAACTGACGCAACATAATCTGGCCTCACAGTGATGCAAATGACGCAACATAATGTGACCTCACATTGAGACAACGACGCAACATAATGTGACCTCACAGTGAGACAACTGACGCAACATAATGTGACCTCACAGTGAGACAACTGACGCAAAAATAATGTGACCACACAGTGAGACAACTGACGCAACATAATGTGACCTCACATGAGAAAAACTGACGCAACATAATGTGACCTCACAGTGAGACAACTGACGCAACATAATGTGACCTCACAGTGAGACAAAATGACGCAACATAATGTTTACCTCACAGTGAACAACTGAGGCAACATAATGTGACCTAACAGTGACACAACTGACGCAACATAATGTGACCTCACAGTGAGACAACTGACGCAACATAATGTGACCTCACAGTGACGCAACTGACGCAACATAATGTGACCCAACAGTGACGCAACTGACGCAACATAATGTGACCTCACAGTGACGCAAAATGACGCAACGTAATGCACACAAACACATCAGTTCCCCTAACTTAAGTTCAGACCTACACACACCTCTGTTGACTTAAGTTCAGACCCCAAAATACAACAAACACCTGTTGACTTAAGTTCAGACCAACATACAACAAACACCTGCTGACTTAATTTCAGACCAACAAAAACAACACCTGTTAACTTAGTTCAGGCCAACATACAACAAACACCTGTTGACTTAAGTCAGACCAACATACAACAAACACCTGCAGACTAAACCCAAAACAGTGTTTGAATAAAGACACCAAAGGCTATAATGTCACCCATAGTTAACAATAATACTGAGATCGTGACATATTATGAGAGGTTATATTAGAGGTGGTGGTAGGTTATATTAGAGGTGGTGGTAGGTTATATTAGAGGTGGTGGTAGGTTATATTAGAGGTGGTGGTAGGTTATATTAGAGGTAGTGGTAGGTTATATTTGAGGTGGTGGTAAAGGGTTTTATTTTCAGCATAGTTTGGCCCCGATTTTCCCGTA
>NC_069489.1:22892709-22915238 GCF_026875155.1 Cherax quadricarinatus | reverse complement strand
AGCTAGGGTGTAAAGGAAATCGCCGTAAAGTGGAACGCCCTTTTTCTCCAATTATAAATGCATATAAATACACCTACCATCCGACTTATGACCAAGTTCGGTTCCGAAAAACCGGGTCGAAAGTCGAAATGGTCGTAAGTCGAACTTTACTACTGAATATAAACAAAATATTTTTGTAATGACTATTTTATTGTTTATTTTGGTATTTCATGTTTTTACTTTACTTTTTATGTTGTTAGTACTGTATTTATACTGTAAGGTTTAGGATGAACACTGGTGTACTACACAAATAGTTGTTTATTTCCCAGAAATTTAGCATAAAAAACAACGGTCATAAGTCGAGGGGGTGTAAGTCGAGCAGGTCCGTAAGTCGGAGGGTAGGTGTACTAATAACAAGCTTACACTAACATTTATGAAGTTTGCAATAGAACTAGGTATTAAAAAGCAACAAAAAAAGTTAAACACACAAAACACAGTACACTCACTACTTACCATAAAAATATTTGTAGCCTAATGTTGGGTGAGTAGTAGTATTTGTTGTAAAAAAGGCTGTTTTAAAATGTAATATACAACATTTAATCAGACTCGGTGATATTACTGAGCATTACATCATCATCAGTACTAATATTGGTGTCTTGAGACATAAAACACTTTATAGATTTTAATGTGTACCTGCATGCCAGCACAGTCTGCAAGTATATTAGGTACAGGTTTAAAACACAAGTATAATTATCAGAGTACAGTGGACCCTCATTTTCGTAATTATCCTTTCCCCAGAGAGCGTGAAAAATGGCGAAATTGATGATTTGCAAAACCATTTTCCCCATAAGAAATAATGTAAACCCAATTAATCCGTTCCAGACCAAAAGCTAAAAAATTTTTTTTTACATGAAATATAGACTTATAAACACAGAAAATAATGAGACATGAAGAATAAAACAATAAACATCACACTTACCTTTATTGAAGTCACTTGTTGGTGTATGAATAAAATACATTATGTCATTACGTATGGTTAGGAATTGTGGCGGCAGCAGGGGACGTGTTTGGAGACAGAACAAGATAATCCTTCAATAGACACTAATACAAACTCTATGGCTTATTTATCTATCACAATTAAACTAATATGACCCTAAACAATATTAATAACATTAAAATGGGCACACACTAAAATGAATAAAATATCATGAAGAAAGTCACGAGTGGTGTTGTGTTTGTTGTTTTTGTTTGGGTGTATAAGGGCTACTGAAAGCATAAGCCCTACATAGTGGTGGTGAATGCAGCAGCAGAGACGACGGTGTTGTCAGAGCAGCCCTATTATACCCTCCAATAACATTGGAGAGTTAGTTCCGTGCTTTCGGTTTCGTCCTCTTGATTAATCGCTTAACCTTAACTTGCTACACTTTATCACTGGTCTGGCATTGTAGCCTTTGTAGATTAATGGTTCAGAGAACTGACAGGTTGATAAATTAGATACATGGGCAACGTTGGGGTAACTTGATTGAGGAAACTTTTGCACACAGTGGCTTCATCAGGTCCATACAAAGGAGAATCGTGAAGAACAGGAGTAGTTAGAGGTAAATCAGTCCCTCAGTCTTGAGTCGATGTAATCAGTCCATCAATCTTGAAAAGAATCATCCCATTATTCTTTTTCAAGATCGATGACTGATACTGACTCAATGCAGAGGGACTGTTACCTCAAACTCCTCCTGGTTTCATGATTCTCCTTTGTATGGACTGATGAAGCCACTGTGTGCGAAACGTTTCCTCATTAACCCTTGACTGTTTCGGGTCGATATACACGTCTTACGAGCCACGGTTTGACATATATATACCTCAAATCCCTAGAGGCTTCAAATCAAGCAGGAGAAAGCTGGTAGGCCCACATAGAGAGAATGGGCCTGTTGTCAGTGTGCACCATAGAAAAAAAATCCTCAGCACGCAGTGCATAACGAGAAAAAAAAACTCGACCGTTTTTTTTTAATTAAAATGCAGACTTTGTGTCTATTTTTGTATAGTATTTATAGATTGTATTCTCGTTTTCTTGTCTCATTTGATAGAATGGAAAACATATTATAAAGAAATAGAGGTGATTTTTGATTTGTTTCACTTTGAAAAGAACCTTGAAATGGAGCCAAAGTAGGGGAAATGTTGATTTTTGCTGATGTTCAAAAGTAAACATATGATGTCATTTTCCCAATAAATGACCACAGTAGCCATCTAATATGCAGTCATGAATGGGTTGACATTATTTATACAATTTTTACAGTAATTGCAGTAGTCTGCATAACAATAAACTATTTTTTGTTTGAATAAAAAGAAATTCAAAATAGAAAGCAAAGAGTAATATCAGAGGGGGGCCGGAGACGTGACTGATGAACGAACAAAGAAAATGTTATTTTTAGGGCCAGGAATGTCTGCATTGTCATTCTGAAATTGTCAATTTTTAATTTTCGTGAAATGACTAAATTGCAAATTTCTGACACGGTAATGAGTATTTGAAATCGTAAATGGCATTTTCTTGTACTCAATACGATAGAAAAAAATGGAGTCTAAAGAAATAGGTATGAGTTTAGTCGACTGAACAATGGATTTGCCATAATAGCTCAAAGTGACGAAATCTCCGATTCGTAAATATCGCCGAGGTTGCTAACTTCGCGAGAGCGTATTTTCCATCAGTTTTCCATCAAATTTCCATTCTTTTTGTGTCATTAACAGTGGGGAAAAGATTTCTCTACCATTTCATAAGAATTTTTTTTTTTTTTTTAAATTTTGCGACACCAGGAGACACCATGCCTTTGGGGTTGTGACAGTCAAGGGGTTAAAAACCCCTTGAAATTTGGGGGTTTTTTCCGGACATAATTGGAGAGACGTGGTGCCTCACAGAGCTCAAGGAGAATAAACAAACCGGTGGGGTGGCAGTGGACCACATTAGAAAATCAAAGGTGGGGGATTCATATAGCGAGGTTTGGCCATAATATTGAAATGTCCGTATTAGCGGAACGCCTAAAGCGAAATGCCTGTGAAGCGAGGCATAATACAGTGAACTCGTCCTACGAGTTTAAACCCCGTTCCGTGAAACCTTGCTAGATCACGATCTGCTCATAGCAGAGTCAATTTTCCTTCATTTAAATGAAGTAATTGAAATGCCATTAATACGTTCCCGCGAATTCCTTGCCTGGGAGGCGAGGACAATAATACTCAAATATGACACTTATATCAACTCTAGACTGCTTATTTATCTATCAAATTCATCAAATGTAGGCATAATAAACAATATAAATATACATAAAAAACCTGATATAGCACTCTAGAATGAATTAAATTATGTCATTATGTGACAAGTGGGCGGCGGCCAATGTCCCTACCACAAGCAGCTGATCATGTGGGTCAGTGGGAGAACACCGTCCCGTCATCCCCAGGCATTTCCTGACACCACTATCCCAGCTTCATGAAATGTGTTCAGTTCCACTTCTCTCCTACAGCTAGTTTGAGTTTTGTAAATTGTGTTTTGATCTTAGTGACTTACTGACAGAATCTGACAAAGTTACAGACTTTTTTCACAATCTAGGACCTTGAAACTGTGTCTAGAGCGCTGATACCTTACCTGTCGGTTGTATAATGTACTGTAGGGGTAAAACAGAACAGAAAATCCTCTACAGATTTATGCACACTCCAGTAAAACCATTGACTTCAGTACCAGATCCTCTACGGATCCACTCAGCCCGTAGAAACTACAGCATAACACTCCACACTCTTCACAATCATCGACAAACACCAAGCACCCACAATTTAAGGCGAGAAAATGTATTCTGTTGCAGTCACAGTCTTAAGCAGTAAAAACAACAGTAATCCATCACAATGGAAACTACCAAATTAATTTATTAACTTTTATTTTTGTAAGAATCTGGAGGTGTACCAAAAAGTAGAGGAGGAAGGTCGCATCTTGACTTTTGCTTGTATCCAGAAACAAAAAACTGCCGAGGCAACTGCTCGTATCTTGAAAAACTCTTATCGTGGGGCACTCGTAAGCGGAGGTTCCACTTTAAGCAAATGCTCTTCAATTACTTAATGCTTATTTATTTTTTGGCACTTTTCCTTGCTCTTTAACCTTACACTGCCGAGACCCCTGTTTCACAAACTTGCCATGTCGAAAAATTTGAAAAAGAAAAAGAAAAAAAATTCTTGTGAATTAGAATCTATTCCCTGTGGTAATGAAACTATAAGTACAAAATTGAATGGAAAAGTTATAAATTAATGCTCTCAATCTTCTCACACGAAGTTAGTAGTCACTGCAATATTTACACATCTGTCAATTTTGCCCCCTGAGCCTATTTTGGGCCAATTCCATTCCTCTCCAGTTTGACTATATTCATAGCTATTTTCACTAACACTGCACATTTACCCATTTTCAACTACCCACTTAAAGTCATCAGAAAATTGCAATTATGGCCACTTTCATACAAAATCAAAGCCAATTTTAAAACAGGGTCTCAGAATAAAAATGCAAACATTCCCTGGCACCAAAACAAAATTTCTGTGTTCAACTGCCCCCCCATTCTCCAGACCCCTCTTACTATTACACTTGTTTTCCATTTTGAATTTTTATTCACACAAAAAAAAGCAATATATAGAAGATTTCATTGTCACTGCAGACTACTGCATTATTGTAATAATAGTATAGATTATATAAGATACATTTGTGAAAGCATAATTAGACCCACCCGTTGACGTTATTGGACAGACATGACATTTCTTTAACTCGAACATCGTCAAAAATCGAAACATTTCCCGCACTGATAGTCCGCAAAAAATATCATAAGTCTATTACTTCGTAATATAGCTCCAATTCACGAGACCAAGGAAACTGAAATACACCACAAAGTTGCCAATTTATAACCCTTGACTGTTTCAGGCCCCTTTCTGAAACTGTCATTCTAATGTCGCTCAATTTTTGAAAAAAAAAAAAAAAAATTCTTATAAATGATAGAGAATCTTTTCCCATGGTAAATGTACACAAAGTTTTCGAATTTGCCAAACCTCTGGAATTAGGCTTCCTCGAAGTTAGCGTCCCCAGGCGAACATCTATGTGTACGGCGATTTCGCCGACTTTGCGCCCTATTTCGCCAATTCTGTTGTTCCAGTTGACAAACTCAAAGCTACTTCTTTAGAACTAACTGCAGTTTATCTATCAATGATACAAAAACCTCCATTTACTCATTTGGACTACCCAATATGGTGGTCCAGAAATTGGCAATTTGGCCAATTTTTCTACGCAACACTAAAAAAGATGCAATTTCAAAATAGGGTCCCCAGAATAAAACAAGGTAGACATTCGTGGCACTAAATTAACATATGCTCTGTTCATTAGTCCATCTCTAGGCCCCTCTTATATATTATTGCTTTCTATTTTGGATTTTTTATTCATAAACAAAAAATCAAAATTTACTGTATGCAGACTACGGCATTATTGTAAAAATGGTATAAATAATATCAGTGCACTAGTGAAAGAATATTAGACTCCCCAGTTGACGTGTATTGGACGAGGGTGTGATTTTTTACTCCTGAACATGGGTAAAAATCGAACATTTTCCGCTACTTTGAGCTCAGTTTTCAAGGTCGTTTTTCATTGTCAAAGTATTGTAAATCATCTCTATTTCTGTAATATGTTTCCATTTTATCACCTAAGACCATGACAAACAACGACTACAACAATAAATACTATACGAAAATACACCTCAAAGTCTGATTTTTTATTCCAAAAAAACGCTTTTTTTTTTTTCTCATTACGCAATGGGCTGCAGAATTTTTTTTATGGGGTCCACTGACCCACAGCCCCTTTCTCTCACATGGGGGCCACCAGCTTTCTACACTTGATTTGAAGCCGCAGAATTTTTGATATATATACGTCAAAACTTTTGGCCCTCGTAAGACGTATTTTATGTTGAAAAAAATAAAGGGGTTTAAACCAAAAATCACATCTTTTTTTTTCTCATTATGCTGTGTCTAGTTTTTTTAACTGCACACACTGACCACTCATCCCATTTTCTCATTGTAGACCACCACAATCTCCCGAAAAAACTGAAAGTAGCAAATTTAAGGCATAGTTTTGGGGCCCAAAATACTGGCTCAAAGCCATAATATTAGGGGACAAACAGGAAAGGGTTAAGATGTTTTCAGAAATTTTTAAAAACGTTTTTCTTTTTATTTTTACTTTTCTCTTTTTCTTGAGCTTAGTACTATTAAACAATTAACCCATCGAGGGGCCAAAAACCCCAAACTTAAATTTCTCCACAGGGGCCAAAAAAAAAAAAAAAAAAAAAAAAAATCACATCACTCTCCACACTCACACACACTCCACACACCTCCACACACCCAACACCTTCACACACACACCACACACACACTCTCACCCACCACACACTCCACACACACACTCTCACACACAACCTCACCACACACTCCACACCACACTCTCACACACACACTCTCCACACACACCCCACACTCTCACACCCATCACCCACACACAACCACACTCTCTCACACCCACACTCTTCCACGCTACACTCTCTCACAACCCACACTCTCCACACTACACTCTTCATCCCACACTCTCTCACCCGACACTCTCTCACACTACCACTCTTCACACCCACACTTTCTCAACACCCCACTCTTCACACCAACACTTCTATCACACCCACACTCTCTAACCCCCCCCCCCCCTAATTAACCTTTTGTTTTACACTCTCTCACACCTACACTCTCTCACACCACACATCTCTCTCACCCACACCTCTTCTCACACTCACTCTCGCCACCTACACCTTCACACCACACACTCTCCCCCCCTACACTCTCTCACACCTACACTCTCTCACACCCACACTCTCTCACACCTACACTCTTCACACCCACTCACTCACACCCACACTTTACCCAATCACACCCCACCCTCTCAACCCACCTTCTCCCACCCACACTCACCCACACTCTCTCACCACTTACACTCTCTATCACCACACTCTCACACCCACACTCTCTCACACCTACACTCTCTCACACCCACACTCTCTCACACCCACACTCTCTCACACCTACACTCTCTCACACCTACACTCTCTCACACCCACACTCTCTCACACCCACACTCTCTCCACACCACACTCTCTCAACCTACACTCTCTCAACACCCAACTCTCTCACACCTAACTCTCTCACCCTACACTCTTCACACCCACACTCTCTCACCACCCCATCTCTCCACACACATCTCTCACACCTCACTCTCTCACAACCACACTCTCTCACATTACACTCTCTCACACCTAACACTCTACCCAATCTTCAACCCCCACTCTTCACACACACTCTCTCACACCCACACTTTCACAACCACACTCTCTCAACTACACTCTTCACCACACTCTCTCAACCCACACTCTTCACACCACACTCTCTCACACTACCCTCTCTAACACCCACCAACTCTCTAACACTACACTCTCTCACACCTTACTTCTCTCACACCCACACTCTCTCAACAACCTCTCTCACACCCACACTCTTCACACCTACCACTCTCTCACACCCCACACTCTCTCACACTACATTCTCACACTACACTTCTCACACCCACCACTCTTCCACCAACACTCAACCCCACATCACCTCCCACTCTCACCCTACTTCACCCACCACACTCTTCCACCTACCTCTTCCACCCACATCTCTCACACACACTCTCTCACACCCTCACTCTTCACACCTACACTCTCTCACACCCACCTCTTACACCCACACTTCTCACACCACACTCTCTCACACCCACTCTCTCACACCTACACTCTCTCACACCCACTCTCTCACACCTACACTCTCTCACACCTACACTCTCTCACACCCACACTCTCTCACACCCACACTCTCTCACACCTACACTCTCTCACACCTACACTCTCTATCACCCACACTCTTTCAACCTACACTCTTCCCACCTACCTCTCTCCACCCACACTTCTACACCAACACTCTCTCACACCGCCACACTCTCTCACACCCCACACTCTTCTCACTCACCACACTCTCCACACCCACACTCTCTCACACCTACACTTCTCTCACACTACACTCTCGCACTCACCCACACTTCCACCCACACTCTCTCAACACTACACTCTCTCACACACACACTCTTCACACCTACCCATCTCTAAAACCACACTCTCTCACACCCACACTCTCTCACCCTACACTCTCTCACACCAACACTCTCTCACCCACCGCTCTCACTCCTACACTCTCTCACACCTACTCTCTCTCAACACCTACACTCCCTCACACCTACCTCTCTCACACCCACACTCTTCTCACACTACACTCTTCTCTATCCTACTATCTATCACACACCCACTCTCTACACCTACACTCTCTCACACCACTCTATCGCATCACACCACACTCTCTCCCCCACACTCTCTCACACCCACCTCTCCATACACTCTTCTCACACCACACTCTCTCACCCACACTATCTCTCACAACCTAACACTCTCTCACACCTACACTCTCTCACACCCACACTCTCTACACCTACACTCTCTCACACCCACATCTCTCACCCACACTCTCTCACACTACACGTCTCTCACACCCACATCTCTTCCCCCCACTCTCGCTCACACCTACCCACTCTCTCACACCTAACTCTCTCACACCCACACTCTCTCACACCACACTCTCGCCAACCACACTCTCTCACACCCACACTCTTCACACCCACACTCTCTCCACCCACACTCTCTCACACCTTACATCTCTCACAACCACACTCTCCACCACACACTCTTCCACAACCAACTCTTCACACCCACACTCTCTCACCACATCTCTCACCCACACTCTCTCACACCACACTCTCTCACCACCCACACTCTCTCACAACTACACTCTTTCACACCCACACTCTCTCACCCACCACTCTCTCACCCCACATCTCTCACACCCAAATCACACCCACACTCTCTCACACCTACAACTCTCTACACCCACACTCTCTCCCCCAACACCCCCTCCTCTACACCACTGGACTCTCTCACACCACACTCTCTCACACGACCACTCTCTCACACACACACTCTCTCACACCCAACTCTCTCACCACACACTATCTCACACCCATCACTCTCTAACGCCCACACTCCTCACACCCACACTCTTCACACCCACACTCTCTCACACCTACACTCTCTCACACCCACACTCTCTACCACACTCTCTCCACCCACACCTCCTTCACACCACACTCTCTCACACCCACACTCTCTCACTACCCTCATTCTCACCCTACACTCTCTCTCACCTCACTCTTGTAACTCCCTCACTCTCTCACATCACACTCTCTCACACCCACACTCTCTCACACCACCACTCTCTCACACCCATACCTCTTTCACAACATCCACACTCTCTCACACCTACAACTCTCGTCAACCCACACTCTCTCACACCACACTCTCTCCACCCTACACTCTCTCACACCCCACACTCTTCTCACACCCACACTCTTTCACACTCCACACTCTCTCACACCACCTCTCTTACACCCACACTCTCTCACACCCACACTCTCTTATCACCCCACACTCTTCTCACACCCACACTCTCTCACACCCACACTCTCTCACACCCACACTCTCTAAACATCATACTCCTCTCACCCACACTCTCTCACACCCACACTCTCTCACCCCTCACTGTCTCACACTCACACTCTCTCACACCCACACTCCACCCACCAACTTCACACCACCTCTCTCACATCTAATCTCTCTCCACCCACTCTCTCTCACACCCACTCTCTCTCACACCACACACTTCACACCACACTCTCTCACAACCGACACTCTCTCAACTCACACTCTCTCACACCTACACTCTCACAACAACTACCTCTCTCAAACCTACACTCTCTCACACCTACACTATCTCACACTCACACTCTCTCACCCCTTACACTCTCTCAACCACACTCTCTCACACTACATCTCTCACACTCACACTTCTACACCTACAATCTCTCACCCCTTACACTCTCTCACATCTAATCTCTCTCACACACATCTCTCCCCACCCACACTTCTCTCACACCCACACTCTCTCCACCCACACTCTCTCACACCCACACTCTCTCACACCCACACTCTCTCTCACCACACTCTCTAACACCACACTCTCTCACATTAATCTATTCACACTACACTCCTACCCCTACACTCTCTCACACCACACTCTCTACACCACACTCTCTCACCACCACACTCTCTCACACCCACACTCTCTCACACCCACACTCTCTCACATCTAATCTCTCTCACACCTACACTCCCTCACACTACATCCACTCCTCTCACACCACACTCTCCACACCCACACTCTCTCCACAACCACACTCTCTACACACACACTCTTCACATCTAATCTTCTACACCCTACACTCCCTCACACCTACACTCCCTCACACCTCTGACTCTCTCACACCCACAACTCTCTCACACCCCACACTTCTCACATCTATCCTCTCCCTCACCACCCCTACACTCCCTCACACCTACACTATATCACATCTAATCTCTCTCACAACCCACACTCCTCTCACACCCACACTCCTCTACACCCCCCCCCATCCCCACCCACCACTCTCTCAACATCCAACTCTCTCACTCACACTCTTCTCAACACCTCCACAACTTTTCCCACCCACACTCTCTCCACCTACACTTTCTCACATCTACACACACACACACACACACCACCACAACACACACGCACACACACACACACACCACAACACACACACACACACAAAAAAAAAAAAAAACGCACACACACACACAAACACACACACACACACACACACACACACACACACACACACACACCACCACACCACACACACACACACACACACACCACAACAACACAAACACACACACCACACACAAACCACACACACACAAAAAACACACCAAACACACACACACACACACACTCAAACACACACACACACCAAACACACACACACACACCACACACACACTCACAACACACACACAAACAAACACACACAACACTAACACACACACACACACACCACACACAAATCACAACAAAACACACACACACGCACACACACACACACACAAACACACAACACACCACACACACACACAGGTGCCAGGTGTGAACAAGAACTCGTTAATTTGTTGATGAGACTGTAAGATTCACCTGGTCCCTTACACGTTGCTGAGACAGTAAGATTACCTGTTCATCTTACATGTTAATGGACAGTAAGATTCACCTGTCACCTTCACGTTGATGAGACAGTAAGATTCACCTGTCACCCTTACACTTGATGAGCAGGTAAAGTCACATGTCATCTTACATGTAATGAGACAGTAAGATTCACCTGTCACCTTTACCACGGGTTGATGAGACAGTAAGATTCACCTGTCATCTTACACGTTGATGAGACAGTAAGATTCACCTGTCACCTTACACGTTGAGAGACAGTAAGATTCACACGTACCTTAACGTTGATGAGACAGTAAGATTCACCTGTAATATTTACATGTTGATGAGACAGTAGATTTCACCTGTCATCTTTTCATTGTTATGGAGACAGAAGTTCTCACCTGTCACCTTACACGTTGATGAGACAGTAAGATTCACCTGTCACCATTACACTGTTGATGAGTCAGTTAAGATTCCCTGTCACCTGACTCGTTGATGAGACAGTAAGAGTCACTGTACCTTACATGGTTTGATGAGACAGAAGATTCACCTGTCACCTTACATGTTGATGGAGACAGTAAGATTCACCTGTCACCTTACACGGTGATGAGCCAGTAGATCACCTGTCACCCTTACTGTGGATGAGACAGTAAGATTCACCTGTCACCTTACATGTGATGAGACCGTAAGATTCACCCGTCATCTTACATGTTGATGAGACAGTAGATTCACCTGTCACCTTCATGTTTGATGACCCCTTGACAGTAAGATTCACCCTGTCACTTACTTGTTGATGAGACAGTAAGATTCAACTGGTCTCCTTAACTTGTTGATGAGGACTGTAAAGATTCACCTGTCATCTTACACGTTGATGAGACAGTAAGATTCAACCTGTCCCTTACTCGTTGATGGAGTCAGTTAAGATTCACTGTCACCTTACATGTTGATGGAATGTGAAGTTAAGATTCACATGTCATTTACTCGTTGGGGAGACTGTAAAGATTCACCTGTCATCTTCATGTGGATGAGTCAGTAAGATTCACCTGTCATCTTACAGGTTAATGAGACTGTAAGATTCATTCACCTGTCATCTTACATGTTAATGAGACAGTAGATTCAACTGTCACCTTAACTGTTGATGAGACAGTAAGATTCACCTGTCATCTTACTATCTTGATGAGACAGTAAGATTCACCTGTCCACCTTACATGTGATGATGAACAGTAAGATTCACCTGTCACGTACCAAGTTGATGAGACAGTAAGATCACTGTCATCATAACGTTGATGAGACAGTATGGATTTCACCTGTCATCTTAATGTTGATGAGACAGTAAGATTCACCTGTCCCCTTACACCGTTGTTGAGACGTAAGATTAACCTGTCATCTTTCACGTTGATGAGACAGTAGTTTCACCTGTCACCTTACACGTTGTTGTGACAGTAAGAATTCACCTGTCAGATGCCTAAATCCCTGTAATACCTCCCTCCCTCTTTTGTCTACATCCCTCCCTCCCTCCTGTCTTCCTGCTCCCTCCCTGTTACCTCCCTCCATCCATGTCTAACTCCCTCCCGGTCTACCTCCTCTCTCCCTGTCTAACTCCCTCCCTCCCTGTTCTAACTCTGTCTACCTCCTCCCTGTCTACCTCCTCCATCCTGTCTATCTCCCTCCCTCCCATGTCTATAATCAGTTTCCTTCCTCGCTTCCCTGCCCACACTCTCTCCTCCAATCCCTCCCTCTCTCCCTCCCTCCCTCTCTCACTGTCTACCTCTTTCTCTCCTCTCTCCCTCCCTCCCTGTCTACCTCCCTCTTCTACCTTATTGTGCTTCTGTCTCCTGTCATCCTACCTTCCTTTGTATTGAATTTACTTTCTCTTCTCTGTCTCCATCTCTCTCTCACTCTTCTCTCTCTCTCTCTCTCCTCTCTCTCTCATCTCTCGCTCTCTCTCTTCTCGATCTCTGAGATTTATCTGGGAATTGTTCAGTTTTTGTTCAGGCCCGTCGGTGACAGAAATGTGAGTGCGTCAGTGTCAGGACGATCTTGTATCAATCCAGGATGTTCTTGTACCATCCAGAAGTTCTTGTACTCCATCCAGGACGTTTTTGTATACCATCTGAAGGTTCTTGTACCATCACCGGAATTTCTTGTCCATTCCAGGATGTTCTTTGTACCATCCAGGATGACTCTTGTACCACACAGACGTTCTTGTACCATCCAGAATGTTTCTTGTACCAGCAGGCGTTCTTGTACCATTCCAGGACGTTTTCTAGTACATTCCAGGTTGCTTCTTTTACCTTCACGACGTTCTTGTACCATCCAGGATGATTCTTGTACTTCCTGGATGTTCTTGTCCCATCCAGGATTGTTCTTGTACCATCCAGGAATTTTCTTGTAACATCCAGGAAGTATCTGTACCATCCAGGATGTTCTTGGTACCTCCAGGATGTTACTTGTACCACCAGGTGTCCTGTACCACCTGGATGTTCTGTACATCATGACGCTGCTTGTTCCTTCCAGGATGTTCTTGTACCATCCATGAGTCTTGGAACATCACGGATGTTCTTGAACCCTTCCAGGGATGTTATTGTACCTTCCAAGGAGGTTCCTGTACCATCCAGAGGACGTTCTTTACCCTTCCTGGATTGTTCTTGTACATCCAGGATGTTCTTGTACCATCCATGAAGTTCTTGTACCATTTTTGTTTTTTTTGTTTAAAACAGGATGTTCTTGTACCATCCAGGATGTTCGCTTCTACCATCAGGAGGCTCCTGTACCATCCAGGGACGCTCTTTTACCATCCAGGAAGTTCTTGTACCATCAGGTGTGTCTTGTTACCCACCGGACGTTCTTGTACCATCCAGGATGTTCTTGTACCTCCAGGATGTTCTGTACCAACCAGGATGTTCATGTACCATCATGACTGCGCTGGTACCATCCAGGAAGTTCTTGTACCATCCATGATGTTCTTGTAACATCCAGGAATTTCTTGTACCATCTGGATGTTCTATGTACCATCCAGATGCTCTTGTACCACACAGGAGTTTCTTGTACCATTCCTGAATGTTCCTTGTACCACCTGGACGTTTCTTGTACCATACAGGATGTCTTGTACCATCAGGGAGGTTCTCTTACCATCCAGGGCATTCTTGTACCATTCAGGATGTTATTGGTATCCATCACAGGGTGTTTTGTACCAACCAGGGACGTTCTTGTACCATCCAGGATGTTCTGGTACCATCCAGGATGTTATTGTACCAGTCCAGGATGTTCTTGTACCACTCCTAGTGTTCTTGTTACCATCAGGACGTTCCTGTACCATGTCCAGGACGTTCTTGTACCATCCAGGATGTACTTGTACCATCCAGGATGTCTTGTTCCATCCAGGTGTTATTGTACCACCAAAACGTTTTGTACCATCCTGGATTTTATTTGTTACCATTCCTGGTGTTCTTGTTTACCATCCAGGATGTTCGTGTTACCATCCTGGATGTCGTTATAACCATGAGGGTGTTCTTGTACCATCCAGGATGCTTTCTGTACCATCATTGGACGTTCTTGTTCATATCCAGGATGTTCTTGTACCACCTGGATGTTCTTGTATACTACAGGACTGGTCTTGTACCAGATCCTGGATGTTCTTGTAGCATCAGGACATTTCTTGTAGCATCAAGGATGTTCGTGTTCCAATACGGTTGTTCTTGTTACCAATCAGGATGTTCTTGTACCATCCAGGTATGTTTGTAACCATCAGGAATTGTTCTTTGTACAGTCCACGACGTTCTTGTACCATCCTGGACGTTTCTTGTTCCAATCCAGGTGTTCGTGTCCTTCCAGGACGTTCTTGTACCATCAGGATGTCTTGTTGTTCCATCCAGACCTGTTCTTGTTACCATCCAGGATGTTCTTGTTTCCATCAAGGATTTGTTCTTGTTCCTTCCAGGAGGTTTTGTACCATCCAGGATGTTCTTGTCCCTTCCGATGTTCTTGTTACCATCCAGGGATTGTTCTTGTACATCCAGGATGTTCTTGTACCTTCAGGTTGTTCTTGTACACCAGCCAGGATGTTCTTGTACACACAGGACGTTCTAGATACCCATCCAGGAGTTTCTTGTAACAATCCAGGACGTTCTTGTGCATCCAGGTTGTTCATGTACCATCCAGTGAGTTCTTGTATCTGTCAGGTTGTTTTTGTACCACCAAAAGGATAATTACTGTACCACCGGGACGTTCTGTTTTACCAATCCATGATATTCTTGTACCATCCAGGATGTTCTTGTACCACCCAGGGTTGTTCCTGTACCACCAGGGTGGTCCTGTAACCATCACCGAACGTTCTTGTATCATCCAGGTTGTTCTGTTACCATTCCCGGATGCTCTGGTACCATCCTGGATGTCTCGTCCATACAGATTGTTCTTGTACCATCCAGGATGTTCCTGTACCATCCAGGTGGTTTCTGGTACCATCCAGGGTATGTTCTTGTACCGTCCAGGCATGTTCCTGTACCATCCTGGTTGTTCCTGTATAATCCTGGATGATCTTGTACCATCCTGGTAGGCTATTGTACCATCTCAGGACGTTCTTGTTACCATCAGGATTTCTTGTACCATCTAGGATGCTCTTGGTACCATTCTAGATGTTCTCGTTCATCCAGGATTTTTTCTCGTCACATCCAGATGTTCTTGTACCATTAGGAGTTTAAGGGTACCTCTCCTGGATGTTCTTGTACCAGCCAGGTTGTTCCTGTACCATCCGGTAGTTCTTGTACTTCCGGATGTTCGTGTACCTATCCAGGTGGTTCTTGCACCATCAGGATGTTCTCTGTACCATCCAAGTATGTTCCCGTACCTTCCAGGACGTTCGTGTACCATCAGGATGTTCTTTGTACCTTTCAATGATGTTCGTGTACCATCCAGGATGTGCTTGTACCTCCGGGACGTTTTTGTACCACCTGGGTTGTACATTGTACCATCCAGAATGTTCTGTGTACCATCCAGGACGTTTGTGTACCACCCAGGTTGTCTTTACCATCAGGATGTTATTGTACCATCCAGGATGTTCTTGTACTGTCCAGGATGTTCTTGTACCAACCAGGATGTTCTTGTACCATCCAAGATGTTCTTGTACCATCCAGGATGTTCCTGCACATACAGGATGTTATTGTACATCCAGAACGTTCTTGTACACCCCAGATTTTTTAGGTTACTGTCCCAGGATGTTCTATGCTACCTCAGGATGTTCTGTGTACCATCCAGGATGTTCCTGTACCATCCAAAATGTTCTTGTACCATCCAGGATGTTCCTGTACCATCCTGGATGTTCCTGTACCAACCCAGGACGTTTCTTGTTCACATCAGATATGTTCTTGATTCCATCCAGGTTGTTTACTGTACCACCCAGGGGGGGACGTTCTCGTACCATCCAGGATATTCTTGTACCTTCACAGGATGTTCTTGTACCATCCAGGGACGTTCCTGTACCTCCCTGAGCGTTCCTTTTGTACCTATCCAGGATGTTGCTGTACCATCCAGGACGTTCTTGTAACTCCTGGATGGTCTATTGTACCATCCAGGAGGTTCTTGCAACCATCCAGAATGTTCTTGTACCATCAGTATTGTTCTGTACCACCCCAGGACGTTCGTTTGTTCAGCCAGGATGTTCTTGTACCATCCTTGTTGTTCTTGTTACCATCCAGGATGTTCTTGTACCCTTCCAGGTACGTTTTTGTACCACCCAGGAATGTTCATGTACATCAGAATGTTCTTGTACAATCCAGGTCCGGTTTTGTTTCGCCCAGGATGTTCTTGTACCATCCGGAGGTTCCTGTACCATCCAAGGACGTTCGTTTGTACCATCCAGGATGTTTCTTGTACCACTCAATGATGTTCTTGTACCATCCAAGGATGTTATTGTACCATCCAAGGAAGTTCCCTGTTCCATACAGGAATGTTCCTGTACCACCCAGGACGTTCTTTTACCATCCAGGATGTTCGTTTACCATCCAGGATGTCGTTATACCATGATGGTGTTCTTGTACCATCCAGGATGTTTCTGTACCATCCACGACGTTCTTGTACAATCCAGGATGTTCTTGTACCATCCAGGATGTTCTTGTACCATAGAGGACGTTCTTGTACCATTCAGGATGTTCTTGTACCATCCAGGATGTTCTTGTACCATCCAGGATGTTCTTGTAACATACAGGACGTTCTTGTACCATCCAGGATGTTCTTGTACCATCCAGGACCTTCTTGTAGCATCCAGGATGTTCATGTACCATCCAGGATGTTCTTGTACCATCAGGATGTCTTGTTCATCCAGGGACGACGTCTTGTACCATCCCAGGACGTTTCTTGTCGTTCTTGTTCCATCCAGGATGTTCTTGTACCATCCAGGACGTTCTTGTACCATCCAGGATGTTCTTGTTCCATCCAGGATGTTCTTGTACCATCCAGGATGTTCTTGTTCCATCCAGGATGTTCTTGTACCATCCAGGACGTTCTTGTACCATCCAGGATGTTCTTGTACCATCCAGGATGTTCTTGTACCATCCAGGATGTTATTGTAACACACAGGACGTTCTTATACCATCCAGGATGTTCTTGTACCATCCAGGACGTTCTTGTAGCATCCAGGATGTTCATGTACCATCCAGGATGTTCTTTTACAGTCCAGGATGTTTTTGTACCACAAAGGATGTTACTGTACCACCCAGGACGTTCTTGTACATCCATGATATCTTGTTCTTCCAGGGATGTCTTGTAACACCCCGGATGTTCACTGTACACCAGGATGGTCCTGTTACCATCCAGGACGTTCTTGTACCAAGCCAGTGTTGTTCTTGTACCATCCAGGATGTTCTTGTACATCCAGGATGTTCTTCGTAACATACGGATGTTTTGTAACCATTCCAGGATGTTCTTGTACCATCAGGATGTTCCTGTACCATCAGGTCGTTCTTGCACTCCATCCAGGAAGTTCTTGTACATCAGTTAGTATGTTCCTGTACCTCCCAGGACGTTCGTGTACCATCCAGTGTTTCTTGTACCATCCAGTATGTTCCTGTACCACCCAGGACGTTCGTGTGTACCATCATGATGTTCTTGTACCATCAGGATTGTTTCTTGTACAGTCCAGGACGTTTTTTGGACCACCCATGGTGTTCTTGTACCATCCAGAATGCTTCTTGTACCATCCGGAGTTTTTGTTACCAACCAGTTGTTTATCCCCCCGATACCATCCAGGATGTTATTGTACCATCCAGGATGTTCTTTTCCATCCAGGACTGTTCTTGTACACATCCTGGATGTCTTGTACCATCCTAAGGATGTTGTTGTACCATCCAGGATGTTCCTGCACCATCCAGGATGTTCTTGTACCATCCAGAACGTTCTTGTACCACCCAGGATATTTATGTACTATCCAGGATGTTCTTGTACCATCCAGGATGTTCTTGTACCATCGAGGATGTTCCTGTACCATCCAAAATGTTCTTGTACCATCCAGGATGTTCCTGTACCATCCTGGATGTTCCTGTACCAACCAGGACGTTCTTGTACCACTCAGGATGTCCTTGAACCATCCAGGATGTTACTGTACCACCCAGAACGTTCTTGTACCATCCAGGATATTCTTGTACCTTCCAGGATGTTCTTGTACAATCCAGGACGTTCCTGTAACACCCAGGGCGTTCTTGTACCATCCAGGATGTTCTTGTACCATCCAGGATGTTCTTGTACCTTCCAAGATGTTCTTGTATCATCCAGGATGTTTCCTATACCATTCCGGATGTTCTGTAACTCCACCTTGGATGTTCTGTTACATCCAGGATGTTCTTGTACCATCCAGGATTGTTTTCTGTACCTTCCAGGATGTTCTTGGCACCATCCAGGATGTTCCTGTTCCACCCAGGTGTTCTTGTACTTCAGGAGTGTTCCGTACTATCCAGGATGTTCTTGTACATCCAGGTTGTTCCTGTACCACCCCCCCAGGACGTTCGTTTAGTTACCATCCAGGATGTTCTTGTACCATCCATGATGTTCTTGTACCATCCAGGATGTTATTGTACCATCCAGGAAGTTCCTGTTCCATCCAGGATGTTCCTGTACCACCCTGGACGTTCGTGTACCATCCAGGATGTTCTTGTACCATCCATGATGTTCTTGTACCATCCAGGATGTTCTTGTTCACCATCAGGATGTTCCTGTTCCATCCAGGATGTTCCTGTACCACCCTGGACGTTCGTGTACCATCCAGGATGTTCTTGTACCATCCAGGATGTTCTTGTACCATCCAGGGTGTTCCTGTTCCGTCCAGGATGTTCCTGTACCACCCTGGACGTTCGTGTACCATCCAGGATGTTCTTGTACCATCCAGGATGTTCTTGTACCATCCATGATGTTCTTGTACCATCCAGGATGTTCTTGTACCACCCAGGATGTTCCTGTACCATCCAGAACGTTCTTGTACCACCCAGGATGTTCCTGTACCATTCAGGACGTTCCTGTACCATCCAGGATGTTCCTGTACCATCCAGGATGTTCCTGTACCATCCAGGACGTTCTTGTACCACTCAGGACGTTCTTGTACCATCCAGGATGTTCCTGTACCATCCAGGACGTTATTGTACCATCCAGGATGTTCTTGTACCATCCAGGATGTGCCAGTACCATCCTGGACGTTCTTGTACCACCATGGGACGTTCTTGTACCCCCCAGGACGTTCTTGTAACCAACCTTCCAAGGGGGGCCCACCGGTTCTTGAAACCACCCAGGATTTTTCCTGTACCACCCGGGACGTTTTTGTCCCACCAGGATTTTTTCCCCTTTTTTACCATCCAGGAGTTTTGACCATCCAGGATTTTCTTTTTACCACCCAGGACGTTCTTGTACCCCCCGGGAAACGTTTTTGTACCCCCCGGAAACGTTCTTTACCACCCGGGACTTTTCTTGTACCAAAAATTTCCCACCCGGGGAAGACGTCCAAATTTCCCACACATTTTCTGGTCTTTGGGAGTCGAGTTTCACTTTGTAAGGGTTTTTTAGTGCCCTTTGGGGTGGCCCACCCTTCCGGGGTCAGGAAAACTTTAGTCCCCCCCCTAAACCAGTCATGGGGGATACCTAGCCGGGGGGATACCAAACCGGGGGGGATACCTAGCCGGGGGATACCAAGCCGGGGGATCCCTTTCCGGGGGAAAATCCCAAACCCGGGGGGGATCCCCCGGGGGGATCCCTTAGCCGGGGGGATACCAACCCTTTGGGGGATCCCAAAGCCTGGGGGATACCTGGGCCGGGGGGTTTACCGGCCTGGGGGATACCAACCGGGGGGAAAATAGACGGGGGAACCCAAAGCCGGGGGTTTCCCTAGACGGGGGGATCCCAAACCCGGGGGGAAATCCCTTTGCCTGGGGGATCCCAAAGCCTGGGGGATACCTAGCCTGGGGGATACCTAGCCTGGGGGAT
This sequence comes from Cherax quadricarinatus, assembly GCF_026875155.1. Classification (NCBI taxonomy): domain Eukaryota; kingdom Metazoa; phylum Arthropoda; class Malacostraca; order Decapoda; family Parastacidae; genus Cherax; species Cherax quadricarinatus. The sequence continues at coordinate 22,894,484 of NC_069489.1, read as the reverse complement.
ACCAAGCCTGGGGGATACCTAGCTTGGGGAATACCTAGTCTGGGAGATACCACGCCTGGGGGATACCTAGCCTGGGGGACTCCTAGCCTGGGGAATACCTAGCTTGGGGGATGCCTAGCCTGGGGGATACCTAGCCTGGGGGATATCTAGCCTGGGGACACCTAGCCTGGGGGACACCTAGCCTGGGGGACACCTAGCCTGAGGGATACCTAGCCTGGGGGATACCTAGCCTGGGGATACCTAGCCTGGGGATACCTAGCCTGGGAGATACCTAGCCTGGGGGATACTTAGCCTGGGGGATACCAAGTCTGGGGGATACCAAGCCTGGGGATACCTAACCTGGGGGATACCTAGCCTGGGGGATTTCTAGCCTGGGGGATTTCTAGCCTGGGGGATACCAAGCCTGGGGATACCTAGACTGGGGGATACCAAGCCTGGGGGATACCAAGCCTTGGCGATACCAAGCCTGGGGGATACCTAGCCTGGGGGATACCAAGCCTGGGGATGCCAAGCCTGTAGGATACCAAGCCTGGGGGTTACCTAGACTGAGGGATACCAAGGCTGGGGGATACCGAGCCTGAGGTATACCTAGCCTGGGGGATACCAAACCTGGGGGATACCAAGTCTGGGAGATATCTAGCCTGGGGGATACCTAGCCTGTGGGATACCAAGCCTGGGAGATACCAAGCCTGGGGGATACCTAGCCTGGGGGATACCAAGCCTGGGGAATACATAGCCTTGGGGATACCAAGCCTGAGGAATACTTAACCTTGGGGATACCTAGCCTTGAGATACCAAGTCTGGGGGATACCTAGATTGGGGGATACCAAGTCTGGGGGATACCAAGTCTTGGGGATACCTAGCCTAGGGGATACCAAGTCTGGGGGATACCAAGCCTGGGGAATACCTAACCTGGGGGATACCTAGCCTGGGGGATACCAAGCCTGGGGAATGCCTAGCCTGGGGGTACCAAGCCTGGAGCTACCTAGCCTTTGGATACCAAGCCTGGGGAATACCTAGCCTGGGATATACCTAGCCTGTGGAATACCAAGCCTGGGAGATACCAAGCCTGGGGAATACCTCACCTGAGGGATACCAAGTCTGGGGATACCGAATCTTGGGGATACCTAGCTTGTGGAATACCAAGCCTGAGGGATACCAAACCTGGAGAATACCTAACCTGGGGGGTACCTAGCCTGGGGATACCAAGTCTAGAGAATACCTAACCTGAGGGATACCGAGCCTTGGGGATACCTAGCTGTGGAATACCAAGCCTGGGGGATGCCAAGCCTGGCGGATACCTAGCCTGTGGGGTACCTAGCCTGGGGATGACAAGCCTGGGGAATACCTAACCTGGGGGATACCAAGCCTGGGGGATACCGAGCCTGGGGGATACCTAGTCTGTGGAATACCAAGCCTGGGGGATACCAAGCCTGGGGAATACCTAACCTGGGGGGTACCTAGCCTGAGGATACCAAGCCTGGGGAATACCTAAACTGGGCGATACGAAGCCTGGGGGATACCGAGCCTGGCGGATACCTAGCCTGGGGAATACTAAGCCTGGGGATACCAAACCTGAGGGATGTTTAGCCTGGGGATTACCAAGCATGGGGGATACCTAACCTGAGGGATACCAAGCCTTGGGAATACCATGCCTGGTTATACTAAGCATGGGGAATACCAAGCCTTGAGAATACCAAGTGCTTGGGATACCTAGCCTGGGGGATACCAAGCCTGGGGGATACCAAGCTTGGGGGATAACAAGCCTGGGGATT
>NC_069489.1:22873923-22892209 GCF_026875155.1 Cherax quadricarinatus | reverse complement strand
GTGGCCCTTAGTGGGGGGATTTAAATACTCGGTGATATAAAGGTTGCTAAAGAAATTAGACTAACTCCAGTGACCTTAAAAAGGTAGCTTAATCATTCTATATTATAAAAAAGTCATAAAAACCATTTATATCTTTACTGAACAAGGGATCTTACTCCCCATTAATTAATATGAGATGAGATCATAGAGGGTTAATCAAGTGTATTTTGCTTGAGAGGGGAGAGGGGAGAGAGTGAGAGAGAGAGAGAGAGAGGAGAGAGGAGAGAGAGGTTAAAATAGACTCCATTAAGAAATTCTTTGCTCGCTAGAATTAAAATTTCCAAACACTCTTTTTAAAATGTCAAATTTATGCCCACAAGCTAATCTGTTGGTATAATTTTTTTTTTTTGGGTGGGGTGGGGGGGGGGGAGAGTGTAAATGTTGCTATGCCTTTTAAAGGAGTTGGTCGCCCCAAAACGTCAGCATCAAAGTAAACCTTTGTAATATGTGCAATTAAATGCTGATGATATGAGCTACCACCTCCTTAAGGTTAGCTAGGTTTTTTTTTTTTAGATTTTATGGTCAGTCTGTTCTAACATGCCATGGATAGCTAGTCTTTCTTCCGAGACATTGTGGCTACCCAAAGTCTTTCTTTTTCTAACATGCCACGGATAGCTAGTCTTTCTTCCGAGACATTGTGGCTAGCCAGCCTTTCTTCTTTCTAACTTTGCCCGGATAGCTAGTCTTTCTTCCCGAGACATTGTGGCTAGCCAGTCTTTCTTCTAAGATAATGTGGTTAGCCAAGTGTCTTCTAGACATTGTGGTTAGGCAAACTCACTACTAACAATGTCTTAGATGACATTACTGGATATTTTTTCCAAAATCTTCGAAGACATCATTATTTTAAAACTGGCTGTTTCTAAGACATTCTGGTTACTAAGGAGACATGGTTTTACTTGTAAAACCTAGTGCAATAATTGTGCCTAAAAAAACTAGCAATATAGTTTTATCAAGCAAAACCTATTATACAAATTAATGGTTTAAACCCGTTAACCTTTTAAACAAAAATAGACAGAAAAAGTAGCTCTTTTTTTTAAAACCAAAAGGATAAAAATCCCTTGTTGGGCATTGTTAATGTGACTAGTCTGGTGGTGAACCTTAAACCACTTTCATGATAAAGAAAAAAATGGCTTGTGCTCAGAAGAGTAAGTGAGAGAGAGTTAATACAACACAAGACAGTGTAATGATGGGTTGCTTGATAATGGAGGGTTAAAACATTCAACTACGCTAGATTCAACAACCTTTGCACCAGAAGACAAGTATACTCTAATTCAACCCAAAAATAAGAATGTTCATATTCATATAGTTTAACTTGGACATGAACATAGTTTTTGCAAGGGAAATTTTAGTAATAGTTGGGTGTAACATGCCAAAAGCACCTTGTATGCAAAGCATTATGGACAGGTTTTAAAATTAACTTAAAATTAAAAAAGCTCTTATGAATTAGAGTAACTTGTCTGCTGGGGCAAAGGTTGTTGAATCTAGCGTAGTTCAGAGGCTTCATTATTTCTAATTCGTAAAGCAGGGATCAAAGTGACCCTCGGTGTATTAATGCTGAGAGAAATACTATTCTCGGTGTATATTTCCTGTCATTGAGCTGAATTCTGTTCCCTCAATATTTACTTTGTTGGAGAATTCGACACATGTGCAGCTTCTGGGTCAAAATTCTTCGTCTTGTCAGTATTATATACCATTCATGTACATTCACTTAGTTGTACGCATTTTAGCTTAAAGTGAACTATTAAAATAAAATTTCCAAATGGTAGGTACAACATTTGCCAGGAAATAGGTCAAGTGTTTCCTGACGCGGGTCTTGGACATATGACCCACAGATGGAACCTTGGGTCATCTGACGGAGACCTTCCATTGGCTTCCCGGGTCACCTTTTTTAAAAATTTGGTTATGATTATAACCATTAGGCATATCTGTATTTGAAATAAATGAAAATGAATTTCGTTGAGTCAACATTCGCTGTAGTTGTACGCACTTCAACTTAAAAATAGATTACATAAATTCTTCAGCATTAAGTAGGTTGTACCGTTGTATGAGGAGTCTTTGGAATCTTGTTTTCTTTTTAATAACGCAAACAACAAACAACAAAAAAGTAGACTAACCAAACTTCGATTCTGAGTTAAATTTTGTATTAGGTGAGATTGGTTTATGTTTTTTTTTTTTGTTACCAATAAAATGCTTTTTATACGTAAGTCTAAAAAATAACTGTCTTCATTGTACACCCCTTTTTTATATTACAGAAGTTACATTTAATATTGTAGAATTTACGTTTAAATTTTTGTAGAATTTACATTTAATGCCATAGACTTTACATTTAATACTGTGGAATTTATATTTAATATTGTAGAATTTACATTTACTATTGCAGAATTTATATTTAATATTGTAAAATTTAATTTAATATTGTATAATTTCCATTTAATACTGAAGAATTTACATTTATTATATAGATTTTCATTAAATCATATAGAATTTACTTTTTATACGGTAGGAATTATTTTTCTTACAGTGGCCGTCTTAAGATGGTAAGTGAAAGATAAGCAACAGGTTTGAGAAAAATTCCCTAGAAACTCAAATTAACCCAACAACTGCCCTGACATAATGAATATTGCACAAAACACTGGTTTTTAACAATTCGTATTAAATAAAAAAGTGGATTGTTACTCACACAATATTTTTTTCAACAAACCGGCCGTATCTCATCGAGATAGGATGACCCCAACAAAAGAAAAACAAAAGTATTTCTTTTACATTTAGCTTTTTTATACAGAAGGAGCTACTAGCCCCTAGCCCCCGGCATTGTAGGTACTCACACAATATATGTTGTTAGGTAAGACACATATGCAACAGTTAGACAACTTTTTTCCCGAAACGTTTCCCCTACCAGTAGGCTTCTTCAGTCAAATACAGAAAGTAGGCGGGAAAACAGTAGAGATGTGAAGACGATGTAATCAGTCCATCCCCCTTAAAGTCGTAGAATTTGAGGTTGTCAGCCCCTCGGCCTGGAGAAGTTCAGTTCCATAGTCAGGAACTGAACTGAACTTCTCCAGGCCGAGGGACTGACAACCTCAAATTCTACGACTTTAAGGGTGATGGACTGATTACATCGTCTTCACATCTCTACTGTTCCTGCCTACTTTCTGTATTCGACTGAAAAAGCCTACTGTGTAGGCGAAACGTTTCGGAATAAAGTTGTCTAACTTTTGCATATGTGTCTTACCTAACAACCTGTCGGTATTGTATACCATTTGATGTTCACACAATATATGCATTTTTTTTAATATACGGGTTCTTAATTATAAGGCCAAAAGCTTCACATACAGTGAGAGTTGCAGACACACCCACTTATACAGAAGTGACTATTCATCATGTGTTGACGTGTCATCTTACAACTCGCCCTCACGCTAAAGCTGAGTGTTTTAAAACTTCCTCTTCCCTTTTTTTAATTTCTAAGTTGTTATCGTTAATTTAGACCATTGAATATATATGGTTAAGCTAGCATTCGCTGCTAGCCTGGCTCACCATAAGACCAACGAGTATTGTACGGACAAGTTGAAGAATTAGAACAAGTATCTAGGTATCTTTTTTGTAGACATTTCGCCATCCAATGGCTTTACCAATTGTACTGCATTATAAACCACTGGATGGAGAAACGTCTAAAAATAAAGATATCCAATGCTGCACATGTGTTTTAGTCTCCATCCAAAGATTATTCCACTTTTACGCCTTAAACTAGTCAGAGATTTTAGCAATAGCTGTACTAGGAAGAACGGGTTTACACTAGACTGGTTTCCACTCCAAAGGAATAAAAGTAAACCTGCCAGTTGCCCACAAGAGATAATATGTAACTACTATCATATAAAGTCAGCCTGTCAAAACACGCAACTAATAACCCAATCAACTATAAGATGAATGAGACACAACTGGAGCATGCAGATTAAATTTTGTTAAGCAGCTGCTGGGTTGGGGGCTGGGTTTGAGTGGAGGGGCTGGGTTTTGGTGGGAGGGCTGGGTTTGATTGGTGTCATTGGGTACGGGAGTTATTTCTTGGGTGGCTTTAGGTAGAGATCGTTTTGATAAGGCCCTGCCTCGTTGGGCCAGTAGGCCTTCTGCAGTGTTCCTACATTCTTATGTTTTTAAAAAACACCAACCACCACCTACTAACAGCAGCCCAACCATGCAACAGCATCCACTCCAGCAGTATAGTTGAGAAAGGTGCAGAAAAAAACAATACCAGCACTGTTGCCCCGACAGTGATTCACTGCCTGCTACACCGCCAGGCGACACTGCCACTAAGAAATCCCCCCTTCTCCTGCTACTGCCATCAAACCAGGATAAAAGCCACATCTGCTCACTCTATTATTCATGTGAGGGAAATAACAAAAGAGTGCTTACTACACCCACTGTAAAAAACACCTAAAGTTTCCCGCCTTTACACAATAAGTTTGCCTGCATTTGATCATCTGATATCAAGAGCACAACTAATCAAGCAATGCATCACATTAACAAGTGTGGAGTGATTCTTCGACATTAAGATCACAACTAGTAAAAAAAAATGCACCACGTCCCTGCCCCTCTCGTCTATATATACTGGCCTCCCTCACTCTTGTGTTAGTGTGACTTGTAAATGGTCTTAAATCGGACCGAAGCGTCGTCGTAAGCTTCTCCCTCCTATTAACGGGTTATCAGTGTATAATAAGTTTTCCAAAGACTAAGATACTAAGATCACAACTACTCAAACACCGTCACAATACAAGCATCATTCTCTTAAGAACCAGTGAGTGGCATCAACATTACCTCATGACTCGTGCCGGGGGATTTCTTTTCCTTACTTCATTTATTAACAATATAATTTTTTATTGTTCCCGTGAGTGTAGCACAGGTCACCCAGCGGTGGTCGCTGCAGTCATGGCCCATCTTGGGTGAAGGATTAATGCACGTTCCCTTTTTCATTAGTCACACCTTTAAACCACTCCTCAGGTATAAAGTTGGCAGCAAGAACGACTCATCTCATGATAAAGCTCCACTTCAAAGGGGATTTTACCCTGACGAAAAAAAGACGAGCAACAATTAGAGCTGACTGCACCCCGCCCTGTACATGCTGCGCCGGTCCGGTGTCCTGGCTCCCGATCCACTTTGGACAGGTACAGGATTACCCGGGCATTGTAGAGCACCTTTTAATCCTCTCCAACACATAAGATTCTCCAAGCACGTACACTATCCCCTCCTCCCTTTACCCCCTCTTCCCTTCTACCCTTCCTCCTACCCCTTTTCTCCTATCCATCCCCTTTCCCCTACTACCTCATTAACTCCTTCCCCCTACCACATTTAAAAAACCCCTTTCCCTCCTCGCCCTTTTCATGTTGAGGCCATTTACCTCACCCACCTGCATCATGACTTGCCCATTTCCATTGTTAGGTATGGAAGAGTTCCGTGAGGAAAAATTTAGCAGAGAGAGAGAGAGAGAGGAGGAGAGGGGGAGAGAGAGAGAGGGAAGAGAGGGGGAGAGATGAGAGAGAAGGGAGAAAAGGAGAGGAGGAAGAGAGAGAGAGAGAGTGAGAGAGAAGAGAAGGTGTTTATGCTTTGCCTTGTATGTCAAGAATTCTGGGTCCCGGAACTTGGGCACAACCGCACCTCACTTCTGCTGGTTGCTACCAGCAAAATGGCATTGAAAAAAAAACGGGATTGCAGAGCTAAAAAAAATATATAGCTGAAGGAGTATTTTACTGTGTAACAGACGCCAACTTTTTTTTGTTGTTCAGACTCTCTCGGTTTCAGGGGGGAAAAAATATTTAACTCGGAATTGTGAGGTTCCTGCCCTACAATTATAGGTTGACAGTAACAACTACTTTATTATGTAAGAATTTTAAGGTATATCATTAATTCAGTATTATGTAACATCCCCCCGTAGCGCATAGGATGAAACTGGAGCCATTGGTTAGCCAAAGATTTCATGTGATGTGTAGGATTTCTTTCTGTTTTGGGGGGAAACTTATTCTAGACTGAAGTCAGGCAAAGTTGACCGATTACTGATGGAATGATGTCAGAGCTACTGAGGGTGGCCCGTCTCGATATATAATTTGTCTTCTGGCTTGACTCTCTCTTACGTAGCTCTACGAAGTGTTTATATTTCGAAGAAACAACTTCTGAAGTTTACAGTGCCACCTTCAAAGTTAAATCTCCCCACTGATTTTAAGGCTACTTAAAGTCTGTCCATTCCCCACACAGCAACATGCAGTCACATAAAAACCAGAATACATTTCCTAACTTTCGAGAGAGCGACTTCACGAAATTCAGAGATGCAAAACGTTCTTATTTGTGTTCGCACGGAGCATGTTTTCGGGGGTCCAGCGTGAGCTTTCCTGTTTCAGGGACAGGGCGATTAAGACGAGAAATGTGAGGCCTTCTTGGTTAAAGAAAGGAGGAAAGACGGGAAATTTAAAGTTGTACTTCTTTATACATTTCTCCGGTATGTTTTAAATTTGATCCTCTTTTCACACTTAGCCTATTACTACTTCTTCTAAGATTGCTACAAATTTACTGCCACTTTTTTTGCAATTTTTACTATTACTCTCTGATCGCGGGTTCTATCCCGCTCGTTTGCAATCATGTTATTACGATTTCGTGAATCACTGTCGCTTTTTTGCAATGTTGTTCCCTGGTCTTCTACCAGTAATAGTACTACTTCTACTAGTGTTGCTGCTATTACTACTGCTACCACTGTTACTACTACCGGCGCTGCGTGTTTAACACGGGTCTGGTACGTGTCATGTTCAGCGTTCTAAGACTATCTTCGTTTAGGTCCCTAGCAGCAGTTATTAGATATGCCAACCTTACATGTGGAGTCGAGGTGATGCCGATGATGTGTCTCGGGCTGTGTGGTTGACATGACACTCATCCGGAAGTCATATTTCTTCTCCAGTACTTAATATTACTTACCTTCCCGCCATTTCTACAGGTCTTCTGACTTCCTCTTTAATTTTAGTCGCCTTGACCTTGTTTGGGGTTGAACTTCAATAACTACTTGATTAACTATGCTTGCAGACGCACACCCTAATTATATGTCGTGCCGAATAGGGAAAATTGGTCAATTAGCAAGAACTCATTTAAAATTAAGTCCTTTCTAAAAAAAATTCTTATAAAGTTTAAAGATTATATTTTTTTCATTAATACTTATGTTATAATTTTATAATTTTGAACCAAAATGAACTTAGAAAACTTACCAACCTTATTATAACAAGAACAATTTATTTTAGCCCAACCCAACTAAATATATTTTAGATTTGTTTAAAATAATTTAATACTAAACAAACACAGTTAAATTTTTTTTTTCGTTAGGTTCAGAATTATTTTGGCGAAATTATTGCATACACAAATTTCACTTGTCCTATATGGCAAGATGAGCGTTGCTATTTAAGCCAAGGATGGCAAGTTCTGCTATTCGGCACGACATTATATATTTATATGTATATATTAATATATATATATTATATATATATTTTATATATATTTAAAATATATTTATATATATATATTATATATAAATTTATGTTATATAAATTTTAAATTTTAATATGTATATTATATATATATATAAAAATATATATATTATATATATATTATATATATATAATATATTATTATATTATATATATATATTAAAATGAAGTGAATATGTTGCCAAATACTATAAAATATTTTTTTTAGGTATAAAAGCCATCCCACCCAAACTCCTAGAAATTGCTCTCTGAGATCTGCTGGTTAATCCTATCCACAATTTGTTCGCCTCTAACCAAAAAAACCCAAATGCAGACTTATTTATAGACTCAATTGCCTCTTACGTCTACTTTCCACATAAGGAAACTGAGGGTGACCCAGGGAAATGAACCCTTTAGGAACCCTGTGGATCCCGGCTCTCCTCTCCTTGCCGATTGTATCGAAAACCATTGCAAATATGAAATGATTAATATTTCTCTCTATGATGGAAGGATGTTCAGGAGGGTTCAATAAAGGCCATTGTGGGCCCCCTTTTAATCGTGATTTTTTTTTTTTCACCGCTCACAGGATGGACTTGGGGTGCGAGGTAAAGTACTCGCTCAGTCACCACCCTTCCGACTCACCTCACCAGACATTGTACATTACTCAAAAATTATTACATCTTGTTCTCTGATTTTGCTTAAAGTACTATTATTTGAAGCACTATTAATTGACATGCCTTTATTTTTACGTACTTTCTCTTTTACCTCCACCTGCACCTCCCCGAGGTGCCCTGTACAAAATCTTCAGTGGTGTCCCCTCCACCCCGCTCATCTCTTGCCTGATATTAAATGATTTTCTCCTGATCTATCGTAGATTCGTGACGCATGTTAACTTCCCCGAGTCTGTTGCCTGTCACCTCTAGGCTGGCTCTCACAGCCTGAAAACCCAAATTTGTGGTACTTCAGCTATACGCATTCAGTCACATGAGGTCCGGGGGTCGAATCCCGGACGTGTTTCCTTAAGACAACTGCCTTCCCTGTTTTACCCATCAGTTTTAAAAAGGTACCGGATGTTAATCGACTGGTGTGGATCGCATCTGGGACAAAAAATGACCTAATTTCCCTGACATGCTCTACATAACAAGGGCCTAAACTATATGGTAGTATGTCATTGATGTCGGTAGGCCTGTATACTTTGTACATGTATTTGTAGAAATAAAGATTATTATTATTATTATTATTATTATTATTATTCACAAAATATGTGGTAATCACGGGATATACAGGTAAAAACTGGCGTAAAAAAGACTGTGATGATGGTGTGTATTTGTGTGTGTTAGCTATTAGTGTGTGTGTTTAGTTACTAGTATGTATGTGTGTGTGTGTGTGTGTGTGTGTGTGTGTTGTGTTTACTCATATAATTGTGGTTGCAGGGGTCGAGTCACAGCTCCTGGCCCCCCTTTTCACTGGTTTTGTGTGTGTGGCATGCAAAGAGTACGTAACCTTTTTTCGGCGCATTTACACACCCTCATTGAAAGGCTATCTCCCCCAACCCAACGAAACCCGGTACTAAGGGTTGATGAGGGGCCCCGTCGTTCAATCAGTACCCAGGTTCCAGCCAATGAGAAGATGGTTTTGGCAATCGCAGAGGTGTTGTGGGTACCACTCACCTGTCTGCCCCTGTCATTCCCATTCTAAAGCTGGTTGAAGCACGGGCTGCTCTCTGTGGCTTTATTCTGCTTTGCTTACCGTGGAGTGCACTAATACCTATTGTTTTATATAGTGTAAAATACTTCTGTTCTAAATTAGTGGGAAAGGGTAATACAAGGCAAAAGTTTTTCTGCTGTTATTTTGCTACCTTTAAACCCCGCATAACAGGCTTTTGGGACTCCTGGGTTGTAATAGTGTGTGTATATATATACTCCGTACTCACCTTGTTGTGGTTGCGGAGTTCGAGTCATAAAAGACACAAACTGGTTTCACTACCTGCCCCCCTACTGCTGCCACTTCCTCTCCCGGATCATTTCCACTTCCTCGGAAACCCTAAAATTATGACAATTCCTGCATGCTTTGTGGCTTATATCCTTTTTTAAACGTCACTTTTTTTATCCCTTGTCTCAATTCCACGTTTTTCAATTTGTTTCTGTCTGCCCTATAAACTTTTAGGGATCTTACACACCCTTATTGTGTTCCTAGTCTCTAAGAGCTATTCTTTCAGTCTTATTGCAAACACTTTGGAATTTCTCAAGATTCCCTGCATGTTTGATCAAATGTGGACTGGACTCTGACGCTTCATACTCAGAGTTATGAAGTGTGTACTCACCTATTTTTTGGTACAGGGGGCGATTCGCAGTGTGTGCGTGTGTCAAGAGAGAGAGAGGGGGAGAGAGAGAGAGAGAGAGGAAGAGAGAGAAGAGAGGGGAGAAGGAAGAGGAGGGGGAGAGGGGAAAAGAGAGAGGGGAGAGAAAAGAGAGAGAGAGAGAGAGAGAGAGAGTGTGAATGCCACCAAGAGATGTATATCTTTCAATGTATGTACACTCAGGAATGTGTACCTTCCGTGTACAAACATTGTCAGTTTACTTTAATCCTTCCCTGGAGATTAAAGTATTCTTGATTCCAGTCAAGAATACTTTCTTAAAGACCAGCGTTTCGGTTGGCAGTCCTTCAGCTTAAAAAAAAAATCAACCACACCCACAAAGAATAACACAAGCATTTTTCGCGTACAAAATATATAGTCTCACAAAACAAAGCCAAAAAAATAAGCGTCAGTTTTAATGGTTGTCTCGTTCCAAAAATCGAGTGTGTCTTCGAATTTGCACAAGTAAAGCTGCCAGATAAGATACAACAAGTGTTAGAGTCAACACCAAAGCCTGAGGGAGTATCCCTTTAGGCCATAACAGCAAACATGACAGGTGAGGGTTCCTGACCCCCGCCGTATATATTATAATTTTTTCAGTTAAATAAACACCCACAGAGACACTCTCGCCTGTCCATAAAAACCCCAGTTTATCCACCAAGTCTTGTGACTGTGACTTGCTCATTTGCAGTACAGGTCGTAAATTTCAAAGAGGAATAAAAGTCGTGATACACAGGCTGGAACAATTCGCAACAAAATGGAAAGAAGGTGATAGTCAGACAATGGTCCAGAATGGATGGAAACTTCGTCTAAACTTTCCTCTTCGTATTAATGCATCGAAAGGAATTATGAGAATTACTTGAAAGACTTCTCCACTTACTTCAAGGATGACTGCTGCGTTGTCTTGTTTGAGAGGAGAACAGGACTTCCCTCTTCACAAGCTCCTTGAGACGAACTTGTAATCGTACCCCTAAAATTAGTTTACAGTCAACTTCACAATCCACATCGAAAAATAGAAGAGGTGGGAAGTACAGTGCAGGCACTGTACTTCTCACCTCCACCCCTTCTTCAGTGTGCAGGCACTGTATTCTCACCTCCCCCTTCTTCAGTGTGGGAGGTGCTGTACTTTCCACCTCCACCCCCTTCTTCAGAGTGCAGGCACTGTACTTCCCACTGTCACCTATCGCTCAAAATGCACACTGGACAGAAAGACACCTTTTGCAAAACAAGCCCTTGTTGCAAACGACGTTCCGCTCTGTGTACAACCTTTTCAAATAATGACCTTTCTGTTTCCTGTTACACTGAATTTATTGATTAGCTGTGATCATTTGCCGCTACATTATCATGGCTCATAACTGACTGTTTTGCTAATAAGTTGTGTGTGTACGACCAGGTACAGAGCAAACACTTAACATAAACAGCGTCAATCAGGTTTTCTCCTAGGAAGGGAAGCAAAGAGCCATTCACCATCATCAAGGTATCCCCATTAAAAGGTCTTAAGCCTGCACCTTTTACACCAATCTATCAATTACAACCTTAAAGCCCTTAAGTTGTATGCAACATATCCTTAAAAACCATTAAGACTCTAGGGTATAACCAACCAGCTCATAAAAAAAACTAAGATTCTATGTTAAATCCATATTATTCACAATATCCATTAAGTCTATGACGCTGGGTTTGTCACCAGTGGTGTCCTTCAGTGATCATTGCTAGGGCCTTTAGCGTTCCTACTTGTATATTAATGACTTACATACTGGAGCGGACCCCTGCATATATGTATGTTGATAGATGATGCGAAGATTGCAAGGACACAAAAAGAGAAGGGCAGTGGGAGGCGACATAAAGACCTGTACAAGCCACAAGAATGGTGATGGAAAGCAGTGGGGGGCTACATGATGACCTTGATCAGCTACAAGAATGGTGTTGGAGGGCAGTGGGGGGCTACATGATGACATTGATCAGCTACAAGAATGGTGTTGGAGGGCAGTGGGGGCTACACGATGACCTTGATCAGCTACAAGAATGGGTTGGAGGGCAGTGGGGGCTACATGATGACCTTGATCAGCTACAAGAATGGTGTTGGAGGGCAGTGGGGGGCTACATGATGACCTTGATCAGCTACAAGAATGGTGTTGGAGGGCAGTGGGGGCTACATGATGACGTTGATCAGCTACAAGAATGGTGTTGGAGGGCAGTGGGGGGCTACATGATGACATTGATCAGCTACAAGAATGGTGTTGGAGGGCAGTGGGGGGCTACATGATGACGTTGATCAGCTACAAGAATGGTGTTGGAGGCTGGGGGGCTACATGATGACGTTGATCAGCTACAGAATGGTGTTGGAGGGCAGTGGGGGGCTACATGATGACATTGATCAGCTACAAGAATGGTGTTGGAGGGCAGTGGGGCGTACATGATGACCTTGATCAGCTACAAGAATGGTGTTGGAGGGCAGTGGGGGGCTACATGATGACGTTGATCAGCTACAAGAATGGTGTTGGAGGGCAGTGGGGGGCTACATGATGACATTGATCAGCTACAAGAATGGTGTTGGAGGGCAGTGGGGGGCTACACGATGACCGGTACAAGCTACAAGCGCTTGGTTATTTCCAGTATATTTATTGGTAACTCATAAACCCGTACAAGCCACAAGAATGGTGTTGGATGGCAGTGGGAGGCTACATGAAGACCGTACAAGCTACAAGAATGGTGTTGGATGGCAGTGGGAGGCTACATGAAGACCGTACAAGCTACAAGAATGGTGTTGGATGGCAGTGGGAGGCTACATGAAGACCGTACAAGCTACAAGAATGGTGTTGGAGGGCAGAAGGAGGCGACAAGAAGACCAGTACAAGTGGGAGGCTACATGAGGGCCGGTACATGCTACAAGAATGGTGATGGAAAGCAGTGGGGGGCTACATGATGACCTTGATCAGCTACAAGAATGGTGTTGGAGGGCAGTGGGGGGCTACATGATGACGTTGATCAGCTACAAGAATGGTGTTGGAGGGCAGTGGGGGGCTACATGATGACCTTGATCAGCTACAAGAATGGTGTTGGAGGGCAGTGGGGGCTACATGATGACGTTGATCAGCTACAAGAATGGTGTTGGAGGGCAGTGGGGGGCTACATGATGACGTTGATCAGCTACAAGAATGGTGTTGGAGGGCAGTGGAGGGCTACACGATGACCGGTACAAGCTACAAGCGCTTGGTTATTTCCAGTATATTTATTGGTAACTCATAAACCCGTAGGAATCACACAGCGCCTGGACAGTGGGGCGCATTCGAAAATAACTCCCCATTTCTGAGAGGAAACTATATACAACGTTTCGGTCCGTTCTAAACGGAGGGACCAAGGCATCGCTGCTCTAGCATTCTATCAAAAGTGTAACTTATTTGTAAATTTTTCCAGTATTCTGAATGGGAAGCATTAAGACCTGATCAAAGGCAGCGAAGAGTAGATTTTATTCCCTGGATAATCACCCCTCACAGGGAAGAGTGAGAGAGAGGAGTGTACGAAGCAGGAAAAAGACGGGAAGGGCAGCCTCATGGAGCTCCACGACTGACCAACAAATACGGCAGGAAAAAGACGGGAGGGGCAGCCTGCTGGATGTCTACGACTGACCAACAAATACGGCAGGAAAAAGACGGGAGGGGTAGCCTGCTGGATGTCCACGACTGACCAACAAACAGGGCAGAAAAAAGACGGGGGGCAGCCTGCTATGCCCCACGACGACCAACAAATACGCGGGAAAAAGACGGGGGGGGGCAGCCTGGGGAGTCCAGACTGCCCCAACAAACACGGCGGGGAAAAAGACTGGAAAAGGGTGGGGACTACATACCCTTGTTTCCCAAAAGCCATCTGACGCGTAGTAGGCCCTTAGGAGGGGGGACCCACCGGGTTTAAGGGGGCGGGTGCAGGGGGTTTTCGGGCATCTTGTGAACAAAAATCTGACCGGGTACCCCTGGTTTCAAATGGATCGGAGACACTGTCTGAAGACCTGCCAACTCACGAGTGATAGTGAGGGGGGATAGTGAAGCAATAATGGGACGGGGTGGCAGAGATGTGATTTTGTGAAATATGTGGAATGATGGGGGTATTAAATTATTATTATTTTTATCATAACTTAATAAATTTATAAAGCCTCTAAACTCTAAGGCAATATAATAAGCATCAATTTGACCGAAGGGAACGGGGGTTTTTTCTCCACCCTTTGAATTTAGACCCCTAACTCACCTACAATAAGAGAGAAAGTTCTCCCAAAAGGGTAAAGAAGCGGGTACAAGGAAAGGCGTCACGCACGTTACTCCCATTGCACCATCTATCATAAAATTTTACATTCTCAAATGGTTTAAAAGGGTATCCTTTTTCTCTTTTTTAAACCCCCCTCATCCTTTTTGTTTACTTTTTTTTTTTTTTTTTATTATCACCGGGCCGATTCCCACCAAGGAGGGGGCCCAAAAAGAAAAACTTTCCCCTCATTCCTCCACACTGTCTTCCCAAAAAGGTCTTTAACTACAGTTTTTAAACTGCAACTTAAACCCCCCTTCAGAGGCGGCACTGTATTCCCCCCGGGATCAAGCCGGGGCCCTCCCGGTTTCCCTGAACCCCTTCAAAAATTTTACTTTCCAACTCCAACAGCACGTAAAAGTTTTAAAAAACCATTTGTTCCATTCACTCCTATCAAACCGCTCACGCATCCCTGCTGAATCCAAACCCCCTCGCCAAAAAAAAAACCTTTTACCCCCCCCTCCAACCTTTTTACCCCTACCCCGCCTCCCTTCCACTACGACTAAACCCCTTTGAATTATTTGTTTCGCTCCATTCCTCTCATGTCCAACCACCTCAAAAACCCTTTCCTCAGCCCTTGGCAACATTTTGTAATCCCGACCCTCCTAATTTTCCAAACTACGAATTCCTGCTTTATTCAACCACACTTTGCCCTCAACTGAATCCCAGCCCCCCCTTTCTATTCGCTGCAAATTACCCCCCTCTTCCCCCCCTTTTAAAAAGCTTTGGTAAAAATATACTCTCATACATCCCCTCTTTGCCCCCAAAGGACAAATTTTTCTTTTCTCCACAGACCCCTAATGCACCACTCCCCCTTTTTCCCCTCATCTTTTCTTTTTCACCTCATCTTTCATAACCCACCCGCTGCCCACGTCCACTCCAAAAAACGAAACATTCACCCCCTCCAACTCTCTCCTCCAAACTATATCCAATCTTTCATCACCTAATCATTTTTTATCCCATAAACCTTACTCTTTCCTGTATACTTTTAATTTTCTTTTTTTTTGCACACCCTACCAAATTCTCCACCCAATCTCTGCAACTTCTCTCGAACTCCCCAAAGCACAGTGTCATCACAAAGGCAAATGTGAAACTCCCACTTTTGTGGTATTCTTTTCTTTTTTAAATCCCCCGCCTCTTGCCAAGACCCCGATTTACTTCTCTTACAACCCCATATAAATATATTTAAAAAACCACGGGACACACAATCCTTTCTAAGGCCTACTTTTCTGGGAAAAAATTTCCCCCTTTCCTAATACTCTAATTGAGCCTCACTATCCCGTAAAAAACCCTTTATGCTTTTAGTAACCCCCCTCCCACACCCTACACCCCCAAAATCTGCCCCATTCCCCCCTATCCCACCCTGTCAAACCCCTTTTTCCCAAAACCATAAATGCACAAAGACCCCTTTTTGCCTTATCTAAATATGTTCACTTATATGTTTTCATGTAAACACCTGGTCCCCCACACCCCCCACCTTCCTAAAGCCTCCTTTGTTTTCTTTCTTTCTCTATTCCTTTTTTTTTTTCTCCTCCTCTCTCAATTGGAAAAAAATAAAAGCACGGAAGGTCCGCTGACGGGAAAAAAAGAGTCGTAAAAATCCAAGTCCGACCCCAAAACCATGGTGACAAGTTGAGTGAGAGCTAAGACATGTCAATGAAGTAAATTCCCCCGGAAATTAAGTATTTTTTATTTTGACTTATAAGAAGAAGGCTAACTAACTCCTCCAGAAGTCTGGGCGAAATTTACGTGGTTAAAATCCCCGGGGCTTGTGGGAGAGAAAACAGGGTTCCAGCGATGGTTTGGTGAATCCCTCACAAGATATTCGTTCGTTTGGTTAAAACACAGGTTGGGGAAAAATAAAGGGGAAATTTCCTGCCCCGGACAGACCCGCAATAACTACATACTCACACAGACCCCACGACACACAGACACACGACACACAGAACACGACCCAACGCAACACGCCACGCACACACACACACAAAACACACACAGCCACACACACCAAAATCCACATAGTTCCACACACGCAAATGCCACATACACATACATGAACACTAGCAAAAGGCCCCGGTGTCAATCGACATGTGCCTAGACAAAATGGTAAATAACACACACAAACCCCCTCCACACGACCCAGTTCGACCCCGCAACCACAAATTTGGTGATACTCCCCCCACCACACCACACACACACATACATAACACACCAGCGAAGAGGCGGGGGCCCGGCTGGATTCGAAACCCCCCCAACCCCAAACGGTTCACACAAATTAAATAGCTAGAAAACCTCGCTGCCCCAGACAGATATTCATGGAAAAGCACCAAACCCTAAAAGGGTCATACAGCGCCTGAGAAAAGGGGAAAAAAATAAAATTTTCTCCGGGGGAGGAGCACAAACGCTTGGTCAAGACCCTTCACCGCCTCAAGGAACCTTAATATCTTTTTATCCCCATTTCGAAACAGGGTTGGGTTTTAAAGCAGTTGTATAGCTACACCCGCCCTCCCCCCCCTTTTCCAACCCCTTTCTTAAAACATCTCGGTTTTTAAATTTCGGTTTTCCCCATTGCCTACTGAATCTCCCAACTCGGCTGACACACTGAAGTCTCCCAAATCGGCTACACACTGAAATCTCCCAATAGGCTGGGAAATAGAGCCCCAATCCCGGCTAACTACTGAAGCCTCCCAACTCAGGCTGACACTTCTGAAGTCTCCCAACTCAGGCTGACACTTCTGAAGTTTCCCAACTCAGGCTGACACTTCTGAAGTCTCCCAACTCAGGCTGACACTTCTGAAGCCTCCCAACTCAGGCTGACACTTCTGAAGTTTCCCAACTCAGGCTGACACTTCTGAAGTCTCCCAACTCAGGCTGACACTTCTGAAGTCTCCCAACTCAGGCTGACACTACTTAAGTCTCCCAACTCAGGCTGATACTTCTGAAGTCTCCCAACTCAGGCTGATACTTCTGAAGTCTCCCAACTCAGGTTTGACACTTCTGAAGTCTCCCAACTCAGGCTGACACTTCTGAAGTCTCCCAACTCAGGCTGACACTTCTGAAGTCTCCCAACTCAGGCTGACACTTCTGAAGTCTCCCAACTCAGGCTGACACTTCTGAAGTCTCCCGACTCACGCTGACACTTCTGAAGTCTCCCGACTCAGGCTGACACTTCTGAAGTATCCCAACTCAGGCTGACACTTCTGAAGTCTCCCAACTCAGGCTGACACTTTTGAAGTCTCCCAACTGAGGCTGACATTACTGAAGTCTCCCAACTCAGGCTGACACTACGGAAGTCTCCCAACTTAGGCTGACACTACTGAAGTCTCCCAACTCAGGCTGACACTTCTAAAATCTCCCAACTCAGGCTGACACTACTATTAAGTCTCCAGCTGGGGCTGACACTACTGTGCAGTCCCCAGCTCACACTGACACTACTTTTGCAGTCCCCAGCTCACACTGACACTCATATGCAGTCTCCAGCTCAGGCTGACACTACTGTGCAGTCCCCCAGCTCAGGCTGACATACTATGCAGTCTCCAGCTCAGGCTGACACTACTGTGCAGTCCCGCAGCTCAGGCTGACACTACTATGCAGTCTCCAGCTCAGGCTGACACTACTGTGCAGTTCCCTCAGCTCAGGTTGACACATTTCAACACCTTGTATGACCACCATCCTACGTGATGGAATATAACGGGGAAAAACCAAGCCAGGTATTGTTCCTAGTCTGTAGCCGACATATAGAATGGGATAGCAGCACACTGCGGATGTACCATCTTTTTGCTGGGGAGAGGGGAGGAGGAGAATTACCTTCGATATTTTGTTTTTGTTTTTGCGCAATACGAATTTGCGAGGTATGAACTCTATCGGGTCATTAAAGCTGCTCTATGGGTCTTTAAACCTGTTCTTCATGGGCCCGAGTAACAGTCAACAAATAAATATTCATGTCTCTGAGTTTTATATATACGCTAAATATACACCTTTCGATGTATATGCAGAGACATATTCATGACTTGGTTTATACACACTGAGGGAGATACGCACCTCTCATTGTTATGTGTTTTCGTTGCATGTAAACGGAGATATACACATCTCTACCTGTATATTACCC
>NC_069489.1:22850278-22873423 GCF_026875155.1 Cherax quadricarinatus | reverse complement strand
CACTGTGTTGTGTCACTGTGTTGTGTCACTGTGTTGTGTCACTGTGTGTTGTGTCACTGTGTTGTGTCACTGTGTTGTGTCACTGTGTTGTGTCACTGTGTTGTGTCACTGTTGTGTCACTGTGTTGTGTCACTGTGTTGTGTCACTGTGTTGTGTCACTGTTGTGTCACTGTTGTGTCACTGTGTGTTGTAGAGAGGTCTGATCCAAGGAACCGGATGTTCACTCCTCTTCCTCGGATCAAAAATCATTTCCACTCATTGACACTGCTTCCCTTACAGGTTTAGAGCTTATCAATAAAATAATTATAATAATTACAATAATTATAGTGATGGTAATAATAAAATAAATGGTAGTAAAATTTCATTTTATTTTTAAATAATAAAATCAATGTTTATTTTAATATAATAAAATATAAATTAACAGATTAAATATTTGTGTATTAATTTTTTTTAAGAAAAAATAAAGTCGAGGAAATGCAAAACAAGATGGCGGCCAGGCAGCGTCCTCTCCTCTTCAGTTTACGAGTTAATTTTGGCTTAATTGTCGTAATTAAACGTTGTACGATAATTTAGATAGTAAAAATGTTATGGCAAGAACTTTGTTATAAGAAGAACTGATGAATGAGAGACACAGAAGCTAAAATAATTAGAAATAATGTTTTGGGAATTTATTAAGTCGACCTTCCAGATAGAAAATTCGAAAATGAAATATTTTTTTTTATTTTACAGATATTTTTTATATTTTTATTATTGTTTCAGCTTGTCTCAGTTTTTTCCTGATTATTTTCCCGTGTTTCATCATATGTTTCCGATTGTTTCAGCTTACTTCACCTTGCTTTCAACGTGTTTCAGCATTCTTCATTTTGTTTCAGTTAATGTCGACCAATGAAGAGGCGGAGCCAAGAGCTATGAATCGACCCCTGCAACCACAATTAGGTGAGTACACACACGTACGGGGACAGAATGTTCCAGAGATGTGACACAGCAACAACAGATGAATCACAGAGATGTTAGGAAGTATTTCTTCAGCCATAGAGTTGTCAGGAAGTGGAATTGTCTGGGAAGTGATGTGGTGGAGGCAGGAACTATACATAGCTTTAAGAAGAGGTATGATAAAGCTCATGGTACAGGGAGAGAGAGGACCTAGTAGTGACCAGTGAAGAGGCGGGGCCAGGAGCTGTGACATACACACAAAGACAGATAACTCAAGAGAACACTAGATAGGAAGACCTCATAACCGTAGATGTCTCCTGGGAGTCTCTGTGGGTCTTGGTCTCCGTGTTTTGAAGTCTTGGCGTCTCTTGGCGCCCAGGGGCGGCGCCCTAATGGTCTGACCAGACGAAAGTGACTGTGGTTCGTCTTCCGTGGGCGTCGATTCTGCCGAAGACACACCTGAAGAAGACTTGGGTGTTGCGGAGTCACTGGGAGACAAGTCCGAGAAGGTCCCATCCTCTGAGGGAGATAATGTCGAAGTAGCGGAGGATAGAAGCTCTCCTGAGGGTGTTGGACTTGTAGTGCTGGCGATGTCACTTTCCCTGGGTCTTCCGCAGGTAAGGACATCCATGTTGCCTTCATGGCTCCCACCGCAGCCATTGCTGGAGGCTGGCGTCTCGCTGGAGTCAGCGTGTGTGTTGGACTTCGAGTGGTCTTTTCCCGCTGGAAACTATGGATTTTTAATTCACCGGAGGTCGCTGAAGGAGGTCCTCAGCACCTGAAGCGCACTTCGATGTCTCGTGACCTTCGTAAGAGGATTCAGGGTTGCCTCCTGCTGGAGGAGGAACTGTCATTTATGAATTCTTCCCATACCCTTTCTCGCCACAAACTCTAGCACCCAAGCCTTTGGTACCGGAAGCCGCTGAACAAGAAATCATCACCAACCGAAGAATGACTTCGACTTCATTTCTAGTCTGGCGATCTTCGTCAGAGGCTGAGCGGTGTTGCTGAGAATTTTTGTTGTCGACTGTAAGACCTCCGAAGTCCTCTTAGAGTCCTGCGGACTGAGAGTGACGCAGGAGTCAGGGGAATTACTGGAAGGATCTCTTGTTGACTGTAAGCCTCCGAAGTCCTCTTAGAGTCTGCAGGACTGAGAGTGACGCAGGATCAGTGAATTACTGGAAGGATCTCGTGTTGACTGTATGACCTCCGGAGTCTTCTTAGAGTCCCTGCAGGGGGTGAGGGGGACGCAGGAGGGTGAGTCCTGCTTTTCTTAGCACTGGAGTGCGTTTTGTTTGATGTCTCCTGGGAGGGGACACTGAACCGGGGTGAGGGAGTACTTGTACACCATCTGAATTGTTATCACCTGTGGAAGGTTTTAAATCAGTGTTTATTGAAGACCACTTTTAACATATTTATTGGTACTTTGTACTACCTTGAACTATAATGTACTTTCCCCTGTACTACCTTGTACTCCATGTAGTACCTTGTACTACCATGTACTACCTTTTTACTACCATGTACTACCTTGTACTACCATGTACTACCTTGTACTACCATGTACTACCATGTACTACCTTGAACTATAATGTACTACCATGTACTACCTTGTACTACCATGTACTACCATGTATTACCTTGTACTACCATGTACTACCTTGTACTACCATGTACTACCTTGTACTATCATGTACTACCTTGTACTACCTTGTACTACCATGTACTACCTTGTACTACCTTGTACTACCTTGTACTACCTTGTACTACCATGTACTACCTTGTACTACCTTGTACTACCATGTACTACCTAGTACTACCTTGTACTACCATGTACTACCTTGTACTACCTTGTACTACCATGTACTACCTTGTACTACCTTGTACTACCATGTACTCCCATGTACTACCTTGTACTACCTTGTACTACCCTTTTACTACCTTGTACTTTCCTTGTACACCTTGTACTACCTTGACTACCTTGTTTCTATCTTGTACTACCATGTACTACCTTGTACTACCTGTACTACCTTGTACTACCATGTTAAATACCTTGTACTACCTAGTACTACCATGTACTACCTTGTACTACCTTGTACTACCATGTACTACCTTGTACTACCTTGTACTACCTTGTACTACCATGTACTACCTTGTAACTTACAACTACTACCTTGTACACCTTTTACTACCATGTACTACCTTGTACTACCATGTACTACCTAGTACTACCTTGTACTACTGTTACCTACACCTTGTACTACCAGTACTACCTTGTACTACCTAGTCTACCTTTTACTACCTTGTACTACATGTACTACCTGTACTACCTTGTAAATACCTTGTACTACATGTACTACCTTTTTACTACCATGTACTACCTTGTACTACCTTGCACTACCATGTACTACCTAGTACTACCTTGTACTACCATGTACTACCTAGTACTACCTTGTACTACCATGTACTACCTATTACTATTTCTACCTTGTACTACCATGTACTACCTGTAACTAAACCCTTTTACTACCATGTACTACCTTGTACTACCCTGTACTACCTATACACCTTGTACTACCATGTACTACCTTTTACTACCTTGCACTACCATGTACACCTAGTACACCTTGTACTACCATGTACTACCTATACTCACCCTTTTATACCTGTATTTCCTATTACTATCTACCTTGTACTACCATGTACTACCTAGTACTACCTTGTACTACCATGTACTACCTTGTACTACCATATACTACCTTGAACTATGATGTATTACCATGTACTACCACGTACTATCTTGTACTACTATGTACTACGTTTCATTACCATGTACTACCATGTACTACCTTGTACTATCTTGCATTACCATGTACTACCTTGTACTACCATGTACTACCATGTACTACAATATACTGCCATGTACTACCTTTTACTACCATGTACTACCTTGTACTAATATGTGCTACCATGTACTACCTTGTACTACCATGTACTACCATGTACTACCTTGTAATATCTTGCATTACCATGTACTACCTTGTACTACCATGTACTACCATGTATTGTCTTGTACTACCTCGTACTGCCATGTACTACCACGTACTACAATGTACTACCTAGTACTATCTTGTACTACCATGTACTACCTTGTACTACCATGTACTATCATGTACTACCTTGTACTACCATACTTCCTTGTTTCTTTCCATGTACTTTCCTTGTAAAAACCATGAAATACTTGCATTAAATGTACACCCCTGTACTACCTTGTACTACCATGTCTACCATGTACCTACCTGTTACTAACCCTGTACACCATGTACTACCTTGTACTACCATGTTACTACCATGTACTACCTTGTACTACCATGAAACTAACTTTTCACTACATTGTACTACCATGACTACCTTGTACTACCATGTACTACCATGTACTACATTGTACTACCATGAACTACATTGCACTACCTTGTACTACCATGTACTACCATGTACTACCTTGTACTACCATGAACTACATTGTACTACCATGCACTACCTTGTACTACCATGTACTACCTTGCACTACCATGTACTGCCATGTACTACCATGTACTACCATGTACTACCTTTTACTACCATGTTTCTAAAACCCTGTACTACTTGTACTACCTGTACTACCATGTACTACCTGCAACCCAAACCCTGTAACACCTTGCACCACCATGTACTACCTTGTACTAAACCCTGTACTACCTTGCACCACCATGTACTACCTTGTACTACCTTGTACTACCATGTACTACCATGTACTACCTTGCACCACCATGTACTACCTTGTACTACCATGTACTACCATGTACTACCATGTACTACCTTGCACCAAACCCTGTACTACCTTGTTACTACCATGTACTACCTTGCACCACCATGTACTACCTTGACTACCCTGTACTACCATTACTACCTTGACCACCCTGTACTACCTTTACCTACCATGTACTACCCTGTACTACATGTACTACCTTGCACCACCATGTACTACTTACTACCTTTTTACTACCTTGGCAACCACCATGTACTACCTTGTACTACCTTGACTACCTTTTACTACCATGTACTACCTTGCACCACCATGATACCTTTATACCATTTCTACCATGTACTACCATGTACTACCTTGCACCACCATGTACTACCTTGTACTACCATGTACTACCTTGCACCACCATGTACTACCTTGTACTACCATGTACTACATTGTACTACCTTATACTACCTTTTATTACAATGTACTGCCATGTACTAACTTGTACTACCAAGTAAACCCATGTACTCCCATGTACTACCAAGTAGACCCATGTACTCCCATGTACTACTAAGTAGACCCATGTACTACCATGCACTACTAAGTAGACCCATGTACTCCCATGTACTACCAAGTAGACCCATGTACTACCATGCACTACTAAGTAGACCCATGTACTACCAAGTAGACCCATGTACTACCATGCACTACTAAGTAGACCTATGTACTCCCATGTACTACCAAGTAGACCCATGTACTCCCATGTACTACCAGTAAACCTGAAGAATTAACCCAGGGACTACCATGCACTACCAAGTAGACCTTGTACTCCCATGTACTACCAAGTAGACCCATGTACTCCCATGTACTACCAAGTAGACCCATGTACTCCCATGTACTACCAAGTAGACAAATACCCACACACTCCACATACCCCATGTACTGTCAGACCCCCCACACATCCCACATACTCCCATTTACTGTTAGACACACCCACACACTCACATTACTACCATGTACTGTCAGACACCCCACACACTCCCACTACTCCCATGTACTGTCAGCACCCCACACAGCTCCAGTACTGTAGAACACCCACACACACTCACATACTCCCATGTACTGTCTGACACCCCCACACACTCCCACATACTCCCATTTACTATCAGACACACCCACATACTCCCATGTACTGTTAGACACCCCCACACACTCCCACCTACTCCCATGTACTGTCAGGCGCACCCACACACTCCCACATACTCACATATAGTCAGACACACTCACACACTCCCACATACTCCCATGTAGTCAGACACCCCCACACACTCCCACATACTCCCATGTAGTCAGACACACCCACACACTCCCACATACTCCCATGTAGTCAGACACCCCCACACACTCCCACATACTCCCATGTAGTCAGACACCCCCACACACTCCCACATACTCCCATGTAGTCAGACACACCCACCCAGGTGTCAAGTTTGACTGACCTGGGAGCAGTAGAAGGCTGGGGCAGTAGCGTTGTGGTACCCTGGGCACGGTGCCCACCTCTGCTGGAAGCGCCGTATATCCTCCTCCACTAGACGATGGAGTTCCTCTTTCACCTCCACTCCAACCTGTAATATACTCCACTGACTGAGTCAGGTTTCAAGCCTATCTGATAGTAAACCCGCACTATAACAGAGAGGAGAGAGAGAGAGAGAGAGAGAGAGAGAGAGACTGTTATACTCTCATTCTAGGTAATTAATGAAGAAATTATTAACGTGTGTGTACGTGTGTACTCACCTGTTTTTGGTTGCAGGGGTCGATTCATAGCTCCTGGCCTGCGTCTTCACGCGGGCCAGGATCCTGTCTCCACTACATCACTACCCAGACTATTCCACTTCCTGACAACTCTGTGACTGAAGAATTACTTCCTAACATCCCTGTGATTTATCTGTGTCTTCATCTTCCAACTGTGTCCCCTTGTTCCTGTGTCGCCTTGTTGCTGTGTCCCTTTGTTACTGTGTCCCCTTGTTGCTGTGTCGCCTTGTTGTGTCCCTTTGTTGCTGTGTCGCCGTTGGCTGTGTCCCCTTTGTTACTGTGTCCCCTTGTTGCTGTGTCCCCTTGTTGTGTGTCCCTTGTTGCTGTGTCGCCTTGTTGCTGTGTCCCTTTGTTGACTGTGTCCCCTTGTTGCTGTGTCGCTTGTTGTTGTCCCCTTGTTGCTGTGTCCCCTTGTTGCTGTGTCCCCTTGTTGCTGTGTCCCCTGTTGCTGTGTCCCTTGTTGCTGTGTCCCCTTGTTGCTGTGTCCCCTTGTTGCTGTGTCGCCTTGTTGCTGTGTCCCCTTGTTGCTGTGTCCCCTTGTTGCTGTGTCCCTTGTTGCTGTGACTCCTTGTTGCTGTGTCCCTTGTTGCTGTGTCCCATTGTTGCTGTGTCCCTGTTGCTGTGTCCTTGTAGCGTGTCCCTTTTGCTGTGTCCCCTGTTGCTGTGTCCCATGTTGCGTGTCCCTTGTTGCTGTGTCCCTTTTGTTGTGTCGCCTTGTGCTGTGTCCCCTTGTTGCTGTTCTTTGTACTGTGTCCCTTGTTGCTGTGTCGCCTGTGCTGTGTCCCTGTTGCTGTGTCCCCTTGTTGCTGTGTCCCCTTTTGCTGTGTCCCTTTTGGCTGTGCCCGTTGTTGCTGTGTCCCCATTGTTGCTGTGTCCCCTTGTTGCTTGTAGTCCCTTGTTGCTGTGTCCCCTTGTGCTGTGTACCTTTGTTACTGTGTCCCCTTGTTGCTGTGCTCGCCTTGTTGCTTTCTCCCCTTGTTGCTGTGTCACCTCTGTTGCTGTGTCCCTGTTGCTGTGTCGCCTTGTTGTTGTGTCCCCTGTGCTGTGTCGCCCTTGTTGCTGGTCCCCCTTGTTGCTGTGTCCACTTGTTGCTGTTGTCCCTTGTTGCCTGTGTCCCCTTGTTGCTGTTCCTTGTTGCTGTGTCCCTTTTTACTGTGTCCCTTGTTGCATGTGTCGCCTTGTTGCTGTGCCCCTTGTTGCTGTGTCCCTTGTTGCTGTGTCCCTTGTTGCTGTTCGCCTTGTATGTTGTGTCCCCTTGTTGCGTGTCCGCCTTGTTGCTGTGTCCCCTTGATGCTGTGTCCCTTGTTGCTGTGTCCCTGTGCTGTGTACCCTGTGCTGTGTCCCTAGTTGCTGTGTCCCCTGTTGCTGTGTCCTTTGTTACTGTGTCCCCTGTTGCTGTGTCGCCTTGTTGCTGTGTCCCCTTGTGCTGTGTCCCCTTGTTGCTGTGTCCCTATGTTACTGTTCCCTTGTTGCTTGTGGTCGCCTTGTGTGTGCTGTGTCCCCTGTTGGTGTGTGTCCCTTGGTTGCTGTGTCCCTTGTTGCTGTGTCCTTTGTTACTGTGTCCTGATGTTGCTGTGTCGCCTTGTGTGCTGTGTTCCCCTTGTTGCTGTGTCCGTTGTTGCTGTGTCCTTTGTTACTGTGTCCCCTTGTTGCTGTGTCCCCTTGTGTTTTGTGTCGCATGTTGCGGTGTCCCTGTTGCTGTGTCCCTTGTTGTGTGTCCTTCTGGAACTCCTTTTCTCTGTGGGTTCCAATGGTGCTGCTACTCAGTATGGGCCTGACGTACACAGTGTACAGAGTCTTGAACGTTCCTTATGAGGTACGGAACGCTATTTTCCCGGTTTGCCAGGGCCCATATGCTGCAGCATTTTCTGGTTGATGTGTGCTTCAGGGAGTGTTCGGGGTTTACTCACCCAACAACCTTTCCTTGAGTGAGGGTTTTCAGTTTTTTGCTCCTAGCTAACCCGTTGAGGTCTTCTTGCCCCCTTCCCCCATTTCTGCTTTGCATTTGGCGGTTTTTAAAATTTGAGGGGCCAGTTGCTGGACCAGTTGTAGCCTGTCAGGGCCTTTTTGACCCGTCTGGTCCTCACGGATTTAATTCTCCTCATTAACTTTCCCTCATCCCAAACAGGGACACTTCTGAGTCATTCCTTCCTTTATGTCGTCACTATACCAAGAAAACATGGTCCCAGGATTGACCCCCCGTGGGACCCCCCTTTCACCGGCCCCACTCCAAACCGTTGTTGCCTCCTGTCAGGTATTCTCTGATCCCCTTGAAGTGCCCTTCCCTGTCACCTTGCCAGGAACTCGTGGGTTGAGAACAGGATTTTCCTTCCCTGAAAGGTGTGGTTTCGTTTTTTAATACATTCTTTCTAGGTGCTCCCTCCCCTTTTTCCCCCTGATAATCTTCTCCATGACTCTGTATATTAAAACGTCAGTGCAGGTCTATAGTTCAGGCCTCGTGTCTGTCTCCTTTCTTAAAATGGGGGGCACATTTGGTCTTCATACCCCAGGTATTGTCCCCTTTAAGGGATGTGTTGAAAAATTGTGGTTAATGTGTGTGTGTGTTTTGGGTTGTGGGGGTTTTGGTGTGAATGTCTATGTAGTTATCCCCGTTTGGCTTCCTTTCTTTTTTAAAAGCTCCTTTGCGTCAAATGTAAAATTGGTCATTTAAAAAGAATTTTAAAAAATTTCCTTTTAAAAAATTTTTTTTTTTTTTAATTTTTTTTTTTTTGTGTTTTTTTTTTAAAAAAGTAAAAAATTTTTTTTGTGTTTTTTTTTTTTTTTTTTTGTTTAAATGTGGGGGGGTTAAAAAGGGTTTTTTGGGGGTTTGGGGTGGAATTGGTTTTTGTGGTGGGGTTTGGGGTGGGGGTTGGTTTTTGTGAGTGGCGGTTTGGAAAGGTGGAGGTTGGTTTTTGTGGGTGGGGGTTGGGGTGGGACTCAACCAGTTATTTACATTTGGTAAAAAGGGGTTTTGGAAGCTAGGGGCCCCTCCCAAAGTTTTTTACATTGTGGGTGGGGTTTGGGGTAGGAACGTCAGACCAGTTTTCTTGTAACTAACAAAAACTTTTCTGGGCGTCAGAAAGTAAATTGGCAGTAACAAAAAAACTTTAAAAGGGGGGGCTCTAAAATTTTCTTTACATAAAAAAATTTAAACTGGAATTGAAATATTTAATTTGAAAAAAAAAAAGCTTAAACTAACCTTAACCCAAGTATTAATTTAGCAAAACAAAAAATTTTTAAAGGCAGGGGCCTTTAGACCAAGTAATTTACATTGTAGCAGGGGAACAGAAAGCTTTAGGAAGGCTAGGAACGTCAGACCAAGTTTTTTACATTGAAAACAGGGAACAAAAAAGCTTTAGGAAGGCTAGGGACGTCTAGACCAAGTATTTACTTTGTAGCGTGGAACAAAAAAGCTTTGGAAGGAGGGACGTCAAAGACCAAGTATTTCTTTGAGCAGGGAACAAAAAAAGCTTTGGGAAGGCTAGGGAGTCTAGACCAAGTTTTTTTTACTTGTAGCAGTGGAAAAAGAAAGCTTAGGAAAGGGCTGGGACTCTAGACCAAGTATTTACTTTGTCAGGGGGGAACAAGAAAGTTTAGGAAGGCTGGGGACGTCAGACCAAGTATTACATTGTACATGGAACAAAAACTTTAAAGGCTAGGGACGTCAAAGACCAATATTTACATTGTAGCAGGGGGAAACAAGAAACTTTAGAAGGCTAGGGGACTCTAGACCAAGTATTTACTTGTGCTGGAACAAGAAAGTTTTTAGGAAGGCTAGGGGCTTCTAACCAATACTTACATGTAGAGTGGAACAAGAAAGCTTTAGGGAAGGCTAGGGGACGTCTGACCAAGTTTTTTAAAATTGTAGCAGGGAACAAAAAAGTTTTAGAAGGGCTAGGGGGACGTCTAGACCAAGTACTTACATTGTAGTGTGGAAAAAAAAAGCTTTCGGAAAAGGGGGGGGGTTTTAGGGGAAACTCTAGACCAAGTATTTACATTGAAGGGGGAACAAGAAAGCTTTAGGAAGGCAGGGAGTTAGCCCAAGAATTTACATTGAGCAGTGGAACAAGAAAGCTTAGGAAGGCTAGGGAAGTTAACCATTTATTTACATTGAGCAGGGAACAAAAAGCTTAGGAAGGCTAGGGGAGTTAACCAATATTTACTTGTAGAAAGGGGAACAAGAAACTTTAAACGGGGGACTCTAAAACAAAGTTTTACATTGGTAGAGGGAAAAAAAAGGTTTTGGAAAGGCCTAAAGGCGTCTAGCCAAAAAATTTTCCAATTGTAGCAGGGGGAACAAGAAAGGGCTTTAGGGGTTTGGGACTCTGCCCCAAACAAACAAATATTTAGACAAGGGGGGAAAAATTTTTTGCAATTTAAAGAAAAAAAGGTTTAAAGGGGTGAATGGGTGATCAGTGTTGAAAATTGTTGGAAATTTTAGGAATAGGGGAAAGGTTACTGACAGCAGGAAAGGAAAAATTTTGGGGTTGGAGTCTGTGGGGGAGGTGATTTTTGGGGGTAAAAAAGTGGGCTTAGGCCGGATTGTGACGTAAACATGCGCCCCATTGGTGTGCAGATGACGAAAAGGGGGAGGGGAATTTAGGGGGGGGAGGTGTGGGAGAGGATCATGTGGGAGGTGGGGGGTTTTTGGGCAGTCTTACTGTTACTCCCCCACCCATTGTTGGTGGGGTGGGGTGACATGGTGGTAGGATGGGGTAGTCGTGGGGTAGCATGGTGGAATAGGTGGTGTGGTGGGGGGTGAAGTATTTTTGGTCGGGAGCTAGCAGCATGCAAGGCTCTCTCTCAAATTTTTCTGTTTTTTTTACTGCTGCTGTCACGGGGCTGCTTTTAAAACTGCGCTTGTCCTGCGTTTGTCACTGCTGCGTCATCAAAACAGCCCCACAACCTTTCCCCGGGCCTGAACAAAAGAGTGCCTAAAAAACCTGGCACAACAACTACTACAACTATACAACTACAACTAAATAATAATAAAATAATAATAATAAAAAATAATAAAAAATAAATAATAATAATAATAATAATAAAAATAATAATAATAAAAAAATTTTGTTTCTTTTAGGGGGTAGATTAAAGGGGAGCTGCCCATCTAGATACTCAAGTCAGGTACATGATACAGCAGAGTACTTTAATACGTCAGAGTACAAAATAATAAAAAAGTCAATAAGAAACATGATACAATAAAAAAAAATTTCAGATTTACTGATACATCAGAGTACTGATAAATCAGATATTTTGATACAGTCAGAGTACTTGTAAAAGTCAAAAAGTGGGGGGGTTACACAAAAGTACATGATCCCGTCAGAGTAATGATACAGTCAGAGTACATGATACAGTCAGAGTACATGATACAGCAAGTACATGATACAGTCAAGACAGATACACAGGTACATGATCCCGTCAAGACAGGAACAGTCGAGTACATGATACAGTCAGAGTACTTAAAATTCAGTCAAGTACATAACAGTCAGATGTTTGAACGTCAGAGTACATGAAAACAGTAAAAAAGTACAAATACAGTCAGAGTCAGATACATCAGAGTACATGTACATCAGAGTACGATACAGATACATGATCATTCAAAACTTATACAGCCCAGAGTACATGATACAGTCAGAGTAATGATACGCGAGTACGATACAGAGAATGATACAGCAGAGTACTTGATACAGCAGAGTACATGATACAGTCAAGTCATGATACGTCGGGTATTTATACATCAAGAAAACATGATACAGTCAGAGTAATGAACAGTCAGAGTACATGATACAGCAGATACATATACAGTCAGATACATGATACAATCAGAGTACTTGATACAGTCAAGTACTTGAACATCAGAGTCATGATACAGTAAAGTACATGAACAGTCAAGTACTTGATAACAGTCAAGTACATGATACAGTCGAGTACTAAACACAGATAAATGATACATCAGAGTAATGATACAGTCAGAGTACATGATACAGTCAGATACTGATACATAAGTACATGAACAGTCAAGTACTTGATACGCAGAGTACATATACAGTCAGAGAACGGGGGGATACGTCAAGTACATATACAGTCAGAACATGAACAGTCAAGTACATGATACAGTCAAGTACATGAAAATCAGGTCAAAAAGAGTACAGATACAGTCAAGTACTTGATACAGTCAGAGTACTTGATACAGTCAGAGTACTTGAACAGTCAGAGTACATGATACAGTCAAGTACAAATACAGCCAGATAATGATACAGTCGAGTAAGATACAGTCAAGACATGATACAGTCAAGACATGATACAGTCAGAAAATGATACAGTCAGAGTACATGATACAGTCAGAGTACAGATCAGTCAAGTACAAATACAGTCAGAGTACTTGATACAGTCAAGTAATGTACGCAAGACATGATACAGTCAGATCTGATACCAAGTACATGATACACAAAGTACATTACATCAAGTATTTTGATACATCAAGTACATGTACATCCAGAGACATGATACAGTAAAATACATGATACAGCAGAGTACTTGTACACCCCAGGACATAAATACCCCAGAGTATTGATACAGCAGAGTAATAAAAACCAGTAGATACTTGATACAGTCAGAGTACATGATACAGTCAGAGTACATGAACATCAGAGTACTTGATACAGTCAAGACATAAATACAGTCAAGTACATGAACAGTCAGATACATGATACAGTCAGAGTACATATACAGTCAGAGTACATGATACAATCAAGAAACTTGATCAGCAAGTATTTTGTACAGCAGAGTACATGATACATCAGAGTACATGATACAGTCAGATATTTTGATACATCAGAGTACATGATACAGCAAGTACAGATACAGTCAATACATGATACAGTCAGAGTACTATACAGTCAGAGTAATATACAGTCAGATACATGATACACAGAGTACATGATACACCCGAGACTTGATACAATCAAATACATGAACGTCAGAGTACATGTACGTCAGATACATGATACAGTCAGAGTACTAATCAGTCAGGTACATGATAACCAGAGTACATGATACAGTAGAGTACAAGCAGATACATGAACAGTCAGAGTACTTGATCGTCAGAGTACATGATACAGTCAGAGAAAACTATACAGTCAAGTACATGATACTCAAGTACATAATACATCAGAGTACATATACATCAAGACATGATACAGTCAAGTACATGATACAGAAGTACATATACAGTCGAGTACATGATACAGTAGAGTACATAACGTCAGAGTACTGATACAGTCAGAGTACATAAATACAGTCAGATATTTAAAACATCAGAGTACATGATACATCAGAGTACATGAACAGTAAAGAGTACATGATACAGTCAGAGACTAAAGTCAGATACATGAAACGTCAAGTACTTGATACAGCCCAAGTACTGTTTACAGTCAGGTACTTGATCATCAGATACATGATACATCAGAGTACTTGATACAGTCGAGTACATAACAGTCAGAGTACTTAAACAGTCAATTTACATGATACAGTCAAGTACTTTGATACAGTCGGGCTGATACAGTCAAGTAACATATTACAGTCAGAGTACTGATAAGCAGAGTACATAATACAGTCAGAGTACATGATAAGTCAGAGACATGAACAGTCAGAGTACTGATACATCAGAGTACAGATACAGTCGAGAACATATACATCAGAGTACTGATACAGTCAGAGTACAAATACATCAAGTATGATAAGCAGAGTACTTGATACACAAGTACTGATACAGTCAGAGTACTGATCAGTCAAGTACTGATAAGTCGATACATAATAACCAGATACTTGATACAGTCAAGTACTTGATAAAATCGAGTACATGATCAGCAATAATGATACAGTCAAGTACTTGATACAATCAGAGTACTGATACAGTCAGAGTACTGATAAAAAGCCAGAGTACATGATACAGTCGAGTACTTTACATAGAGTATTTTGATAAAATCAAGTACAGTTTCAGCAGAGTACATGATACAGTCAAGTACAAATACATCGAGTACTTGATACAGTCAGAGTAATGATACATCAGAGTACATGATACAGTCAGAGTACATAAACAGTCAGAGTACTTAACTCAGATAAGATACAGTCAGAGTACTGATCATCAGAGTACATGATACAGTCAAGTAAACTAATACCTCAGTACTTGATACATCAGAGTATTTGAACAGTCAGAGTACATGATACAGTCAGATACATGATCAGTCAGAGAAAACATAAAAACGAGTACTTGATACGTCAAGTACTTGATACATCAAGGGTACATATACAGTCGAGTACATGATACAGTCAGAGTACATAATACATCAAGACTTGATCAGTCAAGTACTTGATACAGCAAGACATGAACAGTCAGATACATGAACAGTCAGAGTACATATACACCGAGTATTTGGGGAATAAGTCAGAGTATTGAACATCAAGTACATGATACAGCAGAGTACATGAACAGTCAAGTACAAAATACACTCAGAGTCTTGATACATCAGATACTTTTTACAGTCAGAGAAACATATACAGTCAGAGTACATGATACAGTAGGACATAAACATCAAGTCTTATAAAACAGAGTACTGATACAGTCAGAGACATAAAATACAGCGGTACATGATAGTGATACATGATACAGTCAGAGTACAAATACACTCAATACTTGATACAGTCAAGTACATGATACAGCCCGAGTACAGATACAGTCAGAGTAAAAAATACACTCAGAGTACTTGATACATAAGTACATATACACAATACATGATACATCAGAGTACATATACAGTCAAGTACAAAATACACTCAGATACTTGATACAGTAAAGGTACATGAACAGAGTACATGATACTTCCAGAGTACATGATCAGTCAGAGTACATAAACACTCAGAGTACTTGATACAGCAAGTAATGATACACCCCAGAGTACATATACAGTCAGGTAATGAACAGTCAAGTACTATACAGTCAGAGTACATAAAACAGTCAGAGTACAGATACAGTCAGAGTACTAATACAGTCAGAGATTTGATACAATCAATACATGAACGCAAGTACATGATACAGTCAGAGTACTGATACAGCAGAGTACATAACAGTCAAGTACATGATACATCAGAGTACATGATACAGTCAAGTAAAATAATACACCAGAATGCTAAATTCAGTCAGATTTCATGATACAGTCAGGTACATGATACAGTCAGAGAAACATAAACACTCAGAGTGCTTGTACAGTTAGAGTACTTGATACAGTCAGAGTACTTGATACAGTCAAGTACATGATACAGTCAGAGTGCTGATACTTCAAGTACTTATACAGTCAAGTCATGATACAGTCAGAGACTTGATACAGTCAGAGTACAGAACAGCAAGTACATTAATCAGAGTACATAATACCTCAATGCTTGATAAGTCAAAAAGTACATGATACGTCAAGGACATATACAGTCAGAGTACTTGATACAGTCAGAGTACTTGATACGTCAAGTGCATGATACAGTCAGATACTGATACAGTCAAGTACTTGATACAGTCAGAGTACATAAAAACCCCAGAGTGCTTGATAATCAAGTACATGTACATCGGAGTACATGATACAGTCAGAGTACGTACATTCAGAGAAATATACAGTCAATCATGAACATCAGAGTACATGAAAAAAGTCAAGTACAGATACAGTCAAGTACGATACAGTCAAGTACATAAAAACAAAATGCTTTAAAGTCAAGATTTGTAAGTCGAGTACATAATACAGAGTACATAATACAGTCATACTTTTCTTAGTTGTTGATGGTGTACACCGTGTGACACCTGTGTTACACCTGTTTTACACCTGTTGTACCCTGGGTACCCCTGCGTGTACACCTGTTTTGGGGGAGCACGGGTTTTCAGACACAGTTTGCAGACGGTACCATACACATGTACAGACACACAGTAACACACAAGGCACACGGGGACACACAACCAGAGCGACCAATGAAGAGGCGAGGACCAGGGGCTGTGAATCGACCCCCCCGCAAACCCCAAAGGTGAGTACATACACACACATAAACCAAAACAGGTGCACCCACACACCAATAACCACCCCCCCTCCCCCATAACCATCCATCCCCCCCCCTCCCCCAAACCATCTAACTCCCCCCCCAACACTCTACCCCCCCAAAAACCATCCTTTTCCCCCCCCCCCACAACCACCACCCTCTCCAACCATCATTCCCCCCCCCTAACCAGGGTGAGGGCAAGGGGTTCCAAGGACGAACTTAGAGGGGGGGAATGGGAGATAGAGCTCAAAAAAAAGGGGGGAAACTGGGGGAAAGGGACTAATGGCTGAAAGGAAGATGGAAAGGTTAGCGCAGAACAAAGGTGGGAAACAAAAGGCCACAGAAGCAGAAATCAAATGGAGATTAAAGAGGGCTGAGACATCTGAAACAGCACAGAGACAAAGATATTTTCAGAAGTACATCGGGAATGGCTAAATTAAACACAGACAAACAGGTCTGAAGGAAGCATGGAAACTAAACTATATGCAGAGGTCCTGAAAACCCACATGGGGGGCCAAAAAAAAAAAAAAAAAAAAAAAAAGGGAGCACACAACAGAAAGAGAGGTTGGAAGACACGAAGGAACTAGGACATGTCAAGGGCCTTACCAGATACCGTGTGGGCCCCGGGCAGGTGAGCAGAAGGATAAACCAAGAAGCAAGGGGCCATAACGAGGGGGGGACTGAAGGAAAAAGGAACACCCACGGGGAAAGGGAAAAAAACACATCAGAGGATGCAATGGGGGTCCCCCATGGGGGGTGGAAAGGGGAGATCCTTTTGTCTATGGGCCCCGACGAAGCAAAAAGGGGAAAATTATATGAAAGAAACAGGAGGGGAAAAAACGATTGAAGACATCATAAAGGTGATAGGCGAGGGGGACATGACCCAGGGGGCAAATTTTTCGGGGAATTGGGTGGTTCCAAAAAAAAGGAATCGGCCTCTCAAAGTAATTTTCAAGGCAGAACAACCCGAAAACCCGATCCCGCAGGAAAAGCACGGTTTGAAACAAGCAGGAGTTCCCGGGGTTGGGACCTCATCGAGACAGAACACAGGACGAAAGGAAACAAGAAAGAGAGAGTCCAAAAACGAAAGGAGAAATGGGGGGAAAAGAAAAAGGAGAGCAAATGACCCATCAAATGGAAGGGCAAGCGCACCCCCCAGAAAAACCTGCAGAAGGACTCCAGCCACGACACCCCCAAAAACGAACAATCCCAAACCAACCTCACACACCCGATCCCTCTTTTCCACCCCCCCCACCACAGTTTTCATATTAGAACAGAATTTTAAGGTTTGGTACCAAAATGAGATGGATTAACGAATAAACATGGGGGATGGGAAGAAAGAATCAATGAGAAGTCCCCAGACATCATAGCAGTTACAGAAACAAAATCATGGAACAATAACAGATGCAATCTTCCCACCAGGATACCAGATTGAGGAAAGATAAAGGGGCGGGGGGGGGGTTGGGGGGTTTTTCTCTGCTCGGAAAAACAGATGGAAATTCGAAAAATGGAAAGGAAAGATGAACGGGAAAAAACTACAAGCATACACTTCATCTGGGAACACAAAGTGGTCTTGCAGTGATGATAATATACCCAGAACTCAGGAGGCCAAGAGAAGGGAAAAGGGAAAGAGAGCAACAGAGCAATGTGGGCACACTGGAGGTGGCAAGAAGAGCTCACTCCAGCAAGCAAAGTTGCTGGGTTTTGGGGGATTTCAAAACCCCAGGGAGATTGACTGGGAAAACCTGGAGCCACATGGGGGGCCCAAACTGGAGAGCCGGATGGGACGTGGGCTGGAAAAACCTAAAGCACCCCAAAATGTTTTAAGGACACTACCCAATGAGAGGGGGGAGAACCAGCAAGATTGGGGACCTTGTTTTCCCCTGGGCACTCAGACATTGAAGACACAAATATAAGTCCCCTAGGAGCTAGCGACCACGTGGTTCTGTGCTTTGAATACAAGTAGAGCTGCAAGTGGAAGAATAACGAGTAAATGGGAAAAAACCTGACTAAAAAGAGGGGGCCAATAGGGTTTTAAAAACTTCCTGCGGGGGGTCCATGGGGGAGAGAAAACCCGGAAACCAGTAAAAAAATGTGGGAAAATTAGCAACAAAATGCAAGGAGGCGTGGAAAGGTTCTTCCCAAGGGGAACAGTAACAAGGGAAGACCAGAACGAGCCCCTGGTTCACCCACGGTGTAAGGAGGGAAAAAAAAAGTGAATAGAGAATGGAAAAAGTACAGAAGGCAAGAACACACGTAGGGAGATAAAACGCAGAGCCCGGGAAAGAGTACGCACAGGAAGGAGGGGGGGCCCCCGCGACATATGAAAAACATAGCATCAGAATCAAGACTGACCCGAAACTTTGTAAGCCACATCAGGAGGGGAAAACAAAAGTCAAAGCCAGGGATCAGATTAAGGACGAAGGTGGAAACTCACAAAAATGATCAGGAGGATTTTAGGAGCTGAACAGGGGATTTAAGGAAGTTTTTACAGTAGAGACAGAAGGGGTGTGGGAAACAAACAGAAGGGGAAAACAAGAGGGAAAATTTTCCAACAAGTTTGATGACTACGAAAAAAACTTTAGGAGGAGGGGAAGAAGCTCTTAAGTGCCTTGACACCTCAAAGGGGGGAGGGACCGGACAACACTCCCCAGGTCCTTAGAAAGGACAAGATGCGTGTTTTTCCTTTAACCCCCAATCCCTTTAACACATCCTTGAAACGGCAAAAAACCTGAGAAATGGAAGACAGCTAATTAGTCCCCATATTTTAAAAAGGAAACAGAAAAGAGGACTAAACTACAGACCTGTTCTCTGACATGTATTGTGTGCAAAGTCATGGAGAAGATTTTCAGGGGGAGAGTGGTCGAACACCTGGAAATGAAAAAGATTTTAAATGAAAACCCCGCAGGGGGTTTATGGAAGGGAAATCTTGTATCACAAACCTCCTGGATTTTATGGGAACAGAAGTAAACATGAGAAGAGGGGTTTGGGGAGATTGCGTTTTTAGAATGCAGGAAGGCCTTTTACACAGTTTCCCCACGAGATTAGTGCAGAACTGGGGGATCAGGCACAGTAAAAGGAAGGGCACTGCAATGGTGGGGAAAACCTACAGGGAGGCAGCAACGAGTCAGGTACGTGAAGAGGTATCACAGTGGGGGGCCGTTTACGAGCGGGGTCCCACAGGGGGGCATTTTTAGGACCAGTGCTATTTTTGATATAGTAAAAGACATGAAGGAAGGAATAGACTCTGAAGTGGGGCCCCTTCGCAGATGACGTAATTTATGAAAGAATTAAATCGGACAGGTAGGGAACGCAAAAAGGGAGGCTGACATTTGGGCCATAACTGGGTTCTCGAATTCAATCCACCAAAAGCAAAGTCATGAAGATTGGGGAGGGGCAAAGAAACCGCAGACAGAGTATAGGCAGGGACAAAGACTACAGAAACCCCACTCAGGGAGAAAACCTTAGGGAACCATAAACACCGGCCATCACCGGAGGCACCATCAACCAAAAAACCGCGCAGCATACGGGCGCCTGGCAAACCTGAGAATAGCGTTCCGATACCTTAATAAGGAATCGTTTTAGACACGTACATGTGTATGTTAGGCCCATACGGGGATGCAGCACCAGTCTGGAACCCACAACCCGGTAAAACACGTCAAGAATTAAGAAAGTACAAAGGTTGCAACAAGGCTAGTCCCAAGCTCAAGGGGAATGTCGTACGAGAAAGGTTAAGGGGAAAAATCGACTGACGGGACTGGGGACAGAAGGGGGCAGGGGAGACATGATAACGACATACAAGATACTGCGGGGGAATAACAAGGTGGACGAGATAGGGTGTTCCAGAGAGGGGACACAGGGGCAAGGGGTCACAACTGGGAAACTGAAGACTCAAAAGAGTCACAGGGGCGTTTGGAAGTATTTCTTCAGTCATAGAGTTGTCAGCAAGTGGAATAGCCCCGCAAGTGAATTTGTGGAGGCAGGAACCATACATAGTTTTAAGAAGAGGTATGACAAAGCTCAGAAGCAGAGAGAGAGAGGATCCAGTAGCGATCAGTGAAGAGGCGGGGCCAGGAGCTGAGTCTCGACCCCTGCAACCACAATAGGTGAGTACAATTAGGTGAGTACATACAGGGCACACACACACATAGGTACACACACACAGGTGTACACACACAGGTGTACACACACACAGGTACACACACAAGACACTGTTACACCGTGTATGTCAGGCCCATACTGGAGTATGCAGCACCTGTTTGGAACCGCACTTGATAAAGCACGTCAAGAAACTAGAGAAAGTACAAAGGTTTGCGACAAGGTTAGTTCCAGAGCTAAGGGAATGTCCTATGAAGAAAAGATAAGGGAAATCGGCCTGACGACACTGGAGGACAGGAGGGTCAGGGGAGACATGATAACGACATATAAAATACTGCGTGGAATAGACAAGGTGGACAAAGGACAGGATGTTCCAGGAGGGGACACAGAAACAAGAGGCCACAATTGGAAGTTGAAGACACAAATGAGTCAGAGAGATATTAGGAAGTATTCTTCAGTCATAGAGTTGTAAGGCAGTGGAATAGCCTAGATAATGACGTAGTGGAGGCAGGAACCATACACAGTTTTAAGACGAGGTATGATAAAGCTCATGGAGCGGGGAGAGAGAGGGCCTAGTAGACAACCGGTGAAGAAGCGGGGCCAGGAGCTAAGACTCGACCCCTGCAACCACAAATAGGTGAGTACAAATAGGTGAGTACACACACAGGTGCACACACATACAGGTGCACACACACACAGGTACACACACACAGGTGCACACACATACAGGTGCACACACACACAGGTACACACACACAGGTGCGCACACACAGGTGTACACACACACAGGTGCACACACACAGGTGCACACACGCACACACACAGGTACATACACACAGGTGCACACACACACAGGTGTGTGTGTGTGTGTATGTACCTGTGTGGTACATACACACTCAGGTACATACACACACACAGGTACACACATCACAAGTGCACAAACACACAAGTGCACACACACACAAGTGCACACACACACAAGTGCACACACACAGGTACACGCACACACAGGTGCACGCACATACACACAGGTACACACACAGGTGCACACACAGGTGTAGCAGAGCTTGACAGGAATCATGGATGGATGACTGTCAGAAATTCGCTTGACTGAGATACACACACACACACACACACACACACACACCACAACACACACACACACACACACACACACACACACACACACACACACAAACATACACACACACACACAACACACACACACACACACACACACACACACACACACACACACACACACACAACACACACAACACACACACACACACACACACACACACACACACACACACACACACACACACACACACACACACACCACACACACACACACACACACACACACACACACACACACACACACACACACACACACACACACACACACACACACACACACACACACACACACACACACACACACAACATACACACACACACACAACACACACACACACACACACACACACACACACACACACACACACACACACACACACAACACACACACACACACACACACACACACACACACACACACACACACAACACAACACACACACACACACACACACAACACACACACACACACACACACACACACACACACAACACACACACACACACACACACACTGTTGTATAGCCACATCAGGAGGAAGACAACAGTCAAAGACCAGGTGATCAGATTAAGGACAGAAGGTGGAGAACTCACAAGAAATGATCAGGAGGTATGTGAGGAGCTGAACAGGAGATTTAAGGAAGTTTTTACAGTAGAGACAGGAAGGGCTGTGGGAAGACAGACAGAAGGGAACATCAAGAGGGAATATACCAACAAGTGTTGGATGACATACGAACAACTGAGGAGGAGGTGAAGAAGCTCCTAAGTGACCTTGACACCTCAAAGTCGATGGGACCGGACAACATCTCCCCATGGGTCCTTAGAGAAGGAGCAGAGATGCTGTGCGTGCCTCTAACCACAATCTTCAACACATCCCCTGAAACTGGCAACTACCTGAGAAATGGAAGACAGCTAATGTAGTCCCCATTTTAAGAAAGGAAACAGAAACGAGGCACTAAACTACAGACCTGTGTCTCTGACATGTATTGTGTGCAAAGTCATGGAGAAGATTATCAGGAGGAGAGTGGTCGAACACCTGGAAAGGAACAAGATTATAAATGAAAACCAGCATGGGTTCATGGAAGGCAAATCGTGTATCACAAACCTCCTGGAGTTTTATGACAAGGTAACAGAAGTAAGACACGAGAGGGGAGGGGTGGGTAGATTGCGTTTTCCTAGACTGCAGGAAGGCCTTTGACACAGTTCCCCACAAGAGATTAGTGCAGAAGCTGGAGGATCAGGGGCACGTAAAAGGAAGGGCACTGCAATGGATTTAGGGAAAACCTGGGGGGGAAACG
>NC_069489.1:22827998-22849778 GCF_026875155.1 Cherax quadricarinatus | reverse complement strand
CAAAATTTTCCCGGAAACCATAAAAGGGGTTTCTCCCCCCAAACTTCGGAGTTTCCCCCAAAACTTCCTGGCTAAGATATCCAGAAAATATATTGGTCTTCTATCCCAGATGGTTCAATATCCAGTATCCCGTTGCGTTCGGTAACGTAGATTGGGTAAGAAACACTGACGTAGGTTGTTAAATACGTAAATTATACGGGATATATGGGAAACACCAAGCCTGACCTGCCGCCTGCATGCTAGGTCAGCTGCAACAGTGAATAGCAGTCAGTGGTTCACGCAACTGGTAACTGGTTACTGGTAACTGGTTACTGGTAACTGGTTACTGGTAACTGGTTACTGGTAACTGGTTACTGGTAACTGGTTACTGGTAACTGGTTGCTGGTAAATGGTTACTGGTAACTGGTTACTAGTAACGTAACT
Source organism: Cherax quadricarinatus (assembly GCF_026875155.1). Lineage (NCBI taxonomy): Eukaryota > Metazoa > Arthropoda > Malacostraca > Decapoda > Parastacidae > Cherax > Cherax quadricarinatus. The sequence goes on along the minus strand of NC_069489.1, from coordinate 22,849,355 downwards.
GGTTACTGGTAACTGGTTACTGGTAACTGGTTACTGGTAACTGGTTACTAGTAACTGGTTGCTGGTAAATGGTTACTGGTAACTGGTTACTGGTAACTGATTACTGGTAACGTAACTGGTTACTGGTAACTGGTTACTGGTAACTGGTTACTAGTAACTGGTTACTGGTAACTGGTTACTGGTTACTGGTTGCTGGTAACTGGTTACTGGTAACTGATTACTGGTAACTGGTTACTTGTAACTGGTTACTGGTAACTGGTTGCTGGTAACTGGTTACTGGTAACTGGTTACTGGTAACTGGTTACTGGTAACTGGTTACTGGTAACTGGTTACTGGTAACTGGTTACTTGTAACTGGTTACTGGTAACTGGTTGCTGGTAACTGGTTACTGGTAACTGGTTACTGGTAACTGGTTACTGGTAACTGGTTACTAGTAACTGGTTACTGGTAACTGGTTACTGGTAACTGGTTACTGGTAACGGGTTTTGCTGGTAACTGGTTACTGGTAACTGGTTACTAGTAACTGGTTACTGGTAACTGGTTACTGGTAACTGGTTACTAGTAACTGGTTACTGGTAACTGGTTACTGGTAACTGGTTACTGGTAACTGGTTACTAGTAACTGGTTACTGGTAACTGGTTACTGGTAACTGGTTACTGGTAACTGGTTACTGGTAACTGGTACTACTGAGGCCAGGACCTCGTTTATAAGATCAGTCATGTCGAGCCATCTACAGTATTTGCACTGGATATGTTGTGGGTACCGTGTGAGGTTGTTAGTTAATGTAGGGTTGTGATGTAGTGAGGTTGTTAGTTATTGTAGGGTTGTGATGTAGTGAGGTTGTTAGTTATTGTAGGGTTGTGATGTAGTGAGGTTGTTAGTTATTGTAGGGTTGTGATGTAGTGAGGTTGTTAGTTATTGTAGGGTTGTGATGTAGTGAGGTTGTTAGTTATTGTAGGGTTGTGATGTAGTGAGGTTGTTAGTTATTGTAGGGTTGTGATGTAGTGAGGTTAGTTAATGTAGGGTTGTTGATGTAGTGAGGTTGTTAGTTAATGTAGGGTTGTGATGTAGTGAGATAGTCACTTATTGTAGGGTTGTGATGTAGTGAGGTTGTTAGTTAATGTAGGGTTGTGATGTAGTGAGGTTGTTAGTTATTGTAGGGTTGTGATGTAGTGAGGTTGTTAGTTATTGTAGGGTTGTGATGTAGTGAGGTTGTTAGTTATTGTAGGGTTGTGTTTGTAGTGAGGTTGTTAGTTATTGTAGGGTTGTGATGTAGTGGGTTGTTAGTTAATGTAGGGTTGTGATGTAGTGAGGTGGTTAGTTAATGTAGGGTTGTGATGTAGTGAGGTGGTATAGTTAATGTAGGGTTGTGATGTAGTGAGGTGGTCACTTATTGTAGGGTTGTGGTGTAGTGAGGTGGTCACTTATTGTAGGGTTGTGATGTAGTGAGGTTGTTAGTTAATGTAGGGTTGTGATGTAGTGAGGTTGTTAGTTAATGTAGGGTTGTGATGTAGTGAGGTTGTTAGTTATTGTAGGGTTGTGATGTAGTGAGGTTGTTAGTTATTGTAGGGTTGTGATGTAGTGAGGTTGTTAGTTATTGTAGGGTTGTGATGTAGTGAGGTTGTTAGTTATTGTAGGGTTGTGATGTAGTGAGGTGGTCACTTATTGTAGGGTTGTGGTGTAGTGAGGTGGTCACTTATTGTAGGGTTGTGATGTAGTGAGGTTGTTAGTTAATGTAGGGTTGTGATGTAGTGAGGTTGTTAGTTAATGTAGGGTTGTGATGTAGTGAGGTTGTTAGTTATTGTAGGGTTGTGATTGTAGTGAGGTGTTAGTTATTGTAGGGTTGTGATGTAGTGAGGTTGTTAGTTATGTAGGGTTGTGATGTAGTGAGGTTGTTAGTTATTGTAGGGTTGTGATGTAGTGAGGTTGTTAGTTAATGTAGGGTTGTGATGTAGTGAGGTGGTTAGTTAATGTAGGGTTGTGATGTAGTGAGGTGGTTAGTTAATGTAGGGTTGTGATGTAGTGAGGTGGTCACTTATTGTAGGGTTGTGGTGTAGTGAGGTGGTCACTTATTGTAGGGTTGTGATGTAGTGAGGTTGTTAGTTAATGTAGGGTTGTGATGTAGTGAGGTGGTCACTTATTGTAGGGTTGTGATGTAGTGAGGTGGTTAGTTATTGTAGGGTTGTGATGTAGTGAGGTGGTTAGTTATTGTAGGGTTGTGATGTAGTGGGTGGTCACTTATTGTAGGGTTGTGATGTAGTGAGGTGGTTAGTTATTGTAGGGTTGTGATGTAGTGAGGTGGTTAGTTAATGTAGGGTTGTGATGTAGCGAGGTGGGTAGCTGTTGGTGTACCCAGGGGCACTCTAATACCCCACCTGTTTAAAGTGGGGCCATGCACCCTTGTGGGCCCTGTGGTGGGCTGGGCGGGGGCCCCAGGTGGAAGTGGGCTAGGTAGGGGGTCAGTCACCCAGCCTTACTGGGGAGGGGGGTGACGGGGAGGGGGTGAGGACAAAGGGTGAGTAAGGGGGTGATGTCATTAAGGGAGGGAACATCCCTGTCTGACGTCACAGCTGGAGAGGGTGGGAGGTAAGGGGAGGTGGGGGAGACGTAGGGAGTGGTGGGGGAGAGAGACAAGTTGACTGATTGCTGACTGACTGACTCACTGATTCAGTGACTGACTGACTATGAGGGAGGTAGGGAAGGAGGGAGGGATATGATGTCACAATCACATGGGTGGTTAGTCACACACAGAGAGAGAGAGAGAGAGAGAGAGAGAGAGAGAGAGAGAGAGAGAGAGAGAGAGAGAGAGAGAGAGAGAGAGAGAGAGAGAGAGAGAGAGAGAGTTGCTCACCTGCAGTAAGATAACACTGTGGCCTCACCCAGCAGTGTCACCTTCCTCCTCCACCTGTACATGTGTGCACACACACACACACCTTACTGAAGACAGGGAGTAGCTTCCTTTACTCTAAATATTATTAATTTGAAAAATACCCGACAATAATATAACAGATAATTGATTTTATAACAAAAATAATTATCCCTTGCTTATATAATCATTATTTCAGCAGTGGCATAAAAATGGCCAATGCTGAACACATTTTGACAAGTTCTTCGTGGTGGTTCCAGGTCCTAATAACAGCAGCAATTTCCTTCTCCACAGATGGATAATCCTGTTTTGACATCCTGCGTTTGGTTATTGTCTTTGGATTCTCAACTGTGTTGAGGTAAGGAGAGTTTCCAGGCTAATTCACGTAGATTCTCAATTGGGTTGAGGTCAGGAGAGTTTCCAGGCCAAGTCACAAAGATTCTCAATTGGGTTGAAGTCAGGAGTTTCCAGGCCAAGTCACATAGATTCTCAACTGGGTTGAAGTCAGGAGAGTTTCCAGGCCAAGTCACAAAGATTCTCAGTTGGGTTGAAGTCAGGAGTTTCCAGGCCAAGTCACATAGATTCTCAACTGGGTTGAAGTCAGGAGTTTCCAGGCCAAGTCACATAGATTCTCAACTGGGTTGAAGTCAGGAGTTTCCAGGCCAAGTCACAAAGATTCTCAGTTGGGTTGAAGTCAGGAGAGTTTCCAGGCCAAGTCACATAGATTCTCAACTGGGTTGGAGTCAGGAGAGTTTCCAGGCCAAGTCACAAAGATTCTCAATTGGGTTGAAGTCAGGAGTTTCCAGGCCAAGTCACATAGATTCTCATTTGGGTTGAAGTCAGGAGAGTTTCCAGGCCAAGTCACATAGATTCTCAACTGGGTTGAAGTCAGGAGAGTTTCCAGGCCAGTTTAGAATGCTTAGCCCACTCTTTTGGAAGAATGTCAGCATTTTTCTGGAAGTGTAACATGTAGCAAGATCCTGCTGGAAAACGCCTTCTCCACCAGGAAAGTCTCTATCCACAATGGGAAACAAATGAGGATTGTCTTGTATTTGTCATCGTTCGTTGTTGCCTCAACAATAACATGCCGTCCAGGGCCTCCAGCAGTAACACTAACCCAAGACATCTTAGGTGAGTGTTATGGCGCTTGTTGAATGTGCCCTTTCTGAAGATGTTCTGTGCCACGTACTACACTACCACTGATCTGTACCATGTACTTCACTACCACTGATCTGTACCCATGTACTACACTACCACTGATCTGTACCCATGTACTACACTACCACTGATCTGTACCATGTACTACACTACCACTGATCTGTACCATGTACTTCACTACCACTGATCTGTACCCATGTACTACACTACCACTGATCTGTACCCATGTACTACACTACCACTGATCTGTACCATGTACTACACTACCACTGATCTGTACCATGTACTACACTACCACTGATCTGTACCATGTACTACACTACCACTGATCTGTACCATGTACTACACTACCACTGATCTGTACCATGTACTACACTACCACTGATCTGTACCATGTACTACACTACCACTGATCTGTACCATGTACTACACTACCACTGATCTGTACCATGTACTACACTACCACTGATCTGTACCATGTACTTCACTACCACTGATCTGTACCATGTACTACACTACCACTGATCTGTACCATGTACTACACTACCACTGATCTGTACCATGTACTACACTACCACTGATCTGTACCATGTACTTCACTACCACTGATCTGTACCCATGTACTTCACTACCACTGATCTGTACCATGTACTTCACTACCACTGATCTGTACCATGTACTTCACTACCACTGATCTGTACCATGTACTACACTACCACTGATCTGTACCATGTACTTCACTACCACTGATCTGTACCCATGTACTTCACTACCACTGATCTGTACCATGTACTTCACTACCACTGATCTGTACCATGTACTACACTACCACTGATCTGTACCCATGTACTTCACTACCACTGATCTGTACCATGTACTACACTACCACTGATCTGTACCCATGTACTTCACTACCACTGATCTGTACCATGTACTACACTACCACTGATCTGTACCATGTACTTCACTACCACTGATCTGTACCATGTACTTCACTACCACTGATCTGTACCATGTACTACACTACCACTGATCTGTACCCATGTACTTCACTACCACTGATCTGTACCATGTACTACACTACCACTGATCTGTACCATGTACTTCACTACCACTGATCTGTACCCATGTACTTCACTACCACTGATCTGTACCATGTACTACACTACCACTGATCTGTACCATGTACTACACTACCACTGATCTGTACCATGTACTACACTACCACTGATCTGTACCATGTACTTCACTACCACTGATCTGTACCCATGTACTTCACTACCACTGATCTGTACCATGTACTACACTACCACTGATCTGTACCATGTACTACACTACCACTGATCTGTACCATGTACTACACTACCACTGATCTGTACCATGTACTTCACTACCACTGATCTGTACCCATGTACTTCACTACCACTGATCTGTACCATGTACTACACTACCACTGATCTGTACCATGTACTACACTACCACTGATCTGTACCATGTACTACACTACCACTGATCTGTACCATGTACTTCACTACCACTGATCTGTACCATGTACTACACTACCACTGATCTGTACCATGTACTTCACTACCACTGATCTGTACCATGTACTTCACTACCACTGATCTGTACCATGTACTTCACTACCACTGATCTGTACCCATGTACTACAAAATGCTCCTCATCTAACAATATAACTTGTATATATTCGTCTGTTATCCATCAATAATGAGCGAGTGCCCACCGCAGCCGTTTTCTCTTCATGGCAGCCGTCAACAATTGCTTTACCGGCTTTCTGGCAGTTCTGCCAACTTCAAGGAGCCTTTAGCTCAAGAATCAACATTGACGCCAGCTGTAGATCCTGGCTGGTTGTCTTGGGATCCTTCACATTACTTCTTATGATAACCTGGTCATTGTGAGGTGTTGCCTTGCGTGTTCTTCCACATCTTCCTGGACGCAGCGCTCCACAGTAACCAGCGCCGTCAGTTCTCTTCAGATTCCGACCACCAGTTGACTTTGCTAGACTCAAATTTTCGGCGATCTGTCTGATACTTAAATCAGCATGTTGTGTAAGAGTTACAATACTTGCGCACTTCCTAGGTGTAATATCCATCATGAATGTCAGCAGTAATCATGAATTAAAGGGAAAAATTTGGAGAAACTAAATTCAATCGTGGAGCAAGCTTGCAGGTTTAGGCTTACAGAACAACAGCTGTTGTAGCACTGACGAGACTCACAGTGTAATATATATATATATATATATATATATATATATATATATAATATATACTTATATATATATATATATAATATATATATATAATATATATATATATATATATATATATATATATATATATATTATATATATATATATATATTTTATTGTCAGGTGTGTATATGGTGATATACACAGCATAGTGCGTGCCCACACTTGCATAAGAGATGAGATGTAAGAGTGTGGGAGGGAGGAAGGGAGAATAGAAGGATGGGTCGGCAAGATATTTTAGTAATGTCGTCACTGTTCGCACAATATTATCTACTCTATAGTTTACAAGTAACCCTTTTAACCAGCCTATGTACACACACACACACACACACACACACACACACACACACACACACACACACACACACACACACAAGTGTCCCTGTTTGCAGATGATGTGAAGTTAATGAGGAGAATTAAATCTGATGAGGACCAGGCAGGACTTCAAAGAGACCTGGACAGACTGGACACCTGGTCCAGCAAATGGCTTCTCGAATTTAATCCTGCCAAATGCAAAGTCATGAAGATAGGGGAAGGGCACAGAAGACCACAGACAGAGTATAGGTTAGGTGGCCAAAGACTGCAAACCTCACTCAAGGAGAAAGATCTTGGGGTGAGTATAACACCGAGCATGTCTCCGGAAGCACACATCAATCAGATAACTGCTGCAGCATATGGGCGCCTGGCAAACCTGAGAACAGCATTCCGATACCTTAGTAAGGAATCGTTCAAGACACTGTACACCGTGTATGTCAGGCCCATACTGGAGTATGCAGCACCTGTTTGGAACCCGCACTTGATAAAGCACGTCAAGAAACTAGAGAAAGTACAAAGGTTTGCGACAAGGTTAGTTCCAGAGCTAAGGGGAATGTCCTATGAAGAAAGATTAAGGGAAATCGGCCTGAGGACACTGGAGGACAGGAGGGTCAGGGGAGACATGATAACGACATATAAAATACTGCGTAGAATAGACAAGGTGGACAAAGACAGGATGTTCCAGGGAGGGGACACAGAAACAAGAGGCCACAATTGGAAGTTGAAGACACAAATGAGTCAGAGAGATATTAGGAAGTATTTCTTCAGTCATAGATTTGTAAGGCAGTGGAATAGCCTAGAAAATGACGTAGTGGAGGCAGGAACCATACACAGTTTTAAGACGAGGTATGATAAAGCTCATGGAGCGGGGGGAGAGAGGGCCCAGTAGCAACCGGTGAAGAGGCGAGGCCAGGAGCTAAGACTCGACCCCTGCAACCACAAATAGGTGAGTACAAATAGGTGAGTACACACACACACACACACACACACATACACACAAACACAGGCCATCATTTGCCTTGGAACAAGATCCTGACCCTTTTATAATGTGCTTTTCTCCTTCTGTTTCTCTTTTTATCTCTCTTTCTCTCTGTCTCTCTCTCTCTCTCTTTCTTCACCTATATTTTTGTAAATAAGAGAGAGAAAGAGAGGGAACGTACCTCTGAGTGGTTAATCAGGGGCACCAGAGTGGCCCAGGGTATCAGTTTTTGTGATGATGGCCACCACTGTGGGCACCGTGGGTCTGAGTGAGGGAGAGAAGGAGGAAGGGAGAGAAGGAGGGAGGGAGAGAAGGAGGGAGGGAGAGAAGGAGGGAGGGAGAGAAGGAGGGAGGGAGAGAAGGAGGGTGGGAAGCAAGGGAGAGGAGCTGTGAGTCATCCTATGCCTTGCAATCTTACTGGGTTGATCAACCTCTCTGTCTGTCGGTCTACCTGCTTCTCTACCTCTCTGTCTACCTGTTTGTCTACCTGTTTGTCTACCTGCTTATCTATCTGTCTGCCTGTCTGATCACACACACACACACACACACACACACACGCGCACAAAGACAGAGGGAACAGAGGTGGTAGAGGAGTGGCACTGCTGATCAAAAAACAAGAAAGGTGACAGAGGAGAAGCAAGAGACTACATAATGGGAACACTTCAGTCTGGAGGTCCCAAGGTGGTAATTGCAGTGATGTATAACCCACCACAGAACAGCAGGAGGCCAAGGGGTATGATGACAGCAACAGTGCGATGATTGACACACTAGCTGAGGTGGCCAGAAGGACTCGTGCGAGCAGGGTAAAACTGCTGATTGTGGGTGACCTGGAGGTACATGAGGGGCCCAGAAACGTGGAGGGCTAAGATGATGGTAGTGTCCCTGAAGTGTACCAACACGTAAGGGACACTACCAGAGAGAGAGAGAGAGAGAGAGAGAGGAGAGGACGAACCAGAAAGACTGGACCTAGTATTCAACTTGAGTAGTGCAGATATTGAGGACATCATATATGAAAGATCCCTTAGGGCCAGTGATCATGTGGTTCTGAGTTTTAAATACATAGAAGAGTTATAAGCGGAGAGGGAAGCTGGAAGGGCAAGATGAATGAAGCCAGACTACAAGAGAGGGGACTACACAGGCATGAAGAATTTCCTGCACGAGGTTCAGCGGGACAGAGAACTGGCAGGGAAGTCAGTAAATGAGATGATGGGATATGTGCCAATAATATGCAAGGAAGCTAAGGAGAGGTTTGTACCCAAGGGCAGCAGAAATAACAATTAAGCCAGGACGAGTCCATGGTTCACCCGAAGGCGTAGAGAGGCCAAAACCAAGTGTGCTAGAGAATGGAAGAAGTATAGAAGGCAAAAGACCCAGGAGAATAAGGAGAGCAGTCGTAGAACCAGAAATGAATATGCACAGGTAAGAAGGGAGGCCCACAACGACAATATGAAAATGACATAGCAGCGAAAGCCAAATCTGACACGAAGCTGTTGTACAGCCACATCAGGAGGAAAACAACGGTCAAGGACCAGGTAATCAGGCTGAGGAAGGAAGGAGGAGAGACAGCAAGAAACGACCGCGACGTATGTGAGGAACTCGACATGAGATTCAAAGAAGTGTTCACAGAGGAGACAGAAGGGGCTCCAGAAAGACGAGAGGTGGGGTACACCACCGAGTGTTGGACACAATACATACAACTGAGGAAGAAGTACAGAGGCTGCTAAGCAAGCTAGATGCCTCAAAGGCGATGGGGCCGGATAACATCTCCCCATGGGTCCTGAGAGAGGGAGCAGAGGTGCTATGTGTACCCCTAACAACAATATTCAATACATCTATCGAAACAGGGAGATTGCCTGAGGCATGGAAGACAGCAAATGTAATCCCAATCTTTAAAAAAGGAGACAGACATGAAGCATTAAACTACAGACCAGTGTCACTGACATGTATAGTATGTAAAGTCATGGAGAAGATTGTCAGGAGAAGAATGGTGGTACACCTGGAAAGGAATGAGCTTATCAGCGACAACCAGCACTGTCTCAGGGACGGGAAATTCTGTGTCACAAACCTACTGAGGTCTACGACAGGGTGACAGCAGTAAGACAAGAGAGAGAGAGAGGGAGAGAGAGAGAGAGAGAGAGTATCTAAGTTCCTTAAGAAGCTAGGCAAAAGACTCATCAGGGTAACTAAGGATCCCAGGGCAGCTATTTTCTGTTTCAACGACTCAGTGTTGCGGTTCAGAGGGGTAATGCCTGCTGTATATATAATATATGTATTCAGATATTTGGGAGTGGACGTGTCAGCGGATGGGTCTATGAAAGATGAGGTGAATCATAGAATTGATGAGGGGAAAAGGGTGAGTGGTGCACTTAGGAGTCTGTGGAGACAAAGAACTTTGTCCTTGGAGGCAAAGAGGGGAATGTATGAGAGTATAGTTTTACCAACGCTCTTATATGGGTGTGAAGCGTGGGTGATGAATGTTGCAGCGAGGAGAAGGCTGGAGGCAGTGGAGGTGTCATGTCTAGGGCAATGTGTGGGTGAAATATAATGCAGAGAATTCGTAGTTTTGGGAAGTTAGGAGTGAGGTGCGGATTCCCAAAATGTTGTCCAGAGGGCTGAGGAAGGGGTTTGTTTGAGGTGGTTCGGACATGGGGAAAGAGAATGGTGGGAAACAGAATGACTTCAAGAGTGTATCAGTCCTGTAGTAGAAGGAAGGCGGGGTAGGGTCGCCTAGGAAAGGTTGGAGGAGGGGGTAAAGGAGGCTTTGTTGTGCGAGGGGCTTGGACTTCCAGCAGGCATGCGTGAGCGTGTTTGATGGGAGTGAATGGAGATAAATGGTTTTAAATACTTGACGTGCTGTTGGTGTGGAGCAAAGTAACATTTATGAAGGGGTTCAGGGAAACCGGCAGGCCGGACTTGAGTCCGGGAAAGATGGGAAAGTACAGTGCCTGCATCCTGAAGGAGGGGTTGTTAATGTTGCAGTTTAAAAACTGTATGTAAAGCACCCTTCTTGGCAAGACAGTGATGGAGTGAATGATGGTGAAAGTTTTTCTTTTTCGGACCCCCCTGCCTTGGTGGGAATCGGCCAGTGTGATAATAAAAAAAAATAATATAATAATATATATATATTATATATTTATTTTATAATATATATATATATATATATATATATATATATATATATATATATATATATATATTTATATTTATTTTTTTTATTAACACATAGGCCGTCTCCCACCAAGGCAGGGTGGTCCGAAAAAGAAAAACTTTCACCATCATTCACTCCATCACTGTCTTGCCAGAGGCATGCTTACACTACAGTTCAGAGTGCAGACACTGTACTTCCCATCTCCAGGACTCAAGTCCCTCCCGCACCCACTATCCTGTAACCACAAACTCCAGCTAAACACTCTAACACAACCTTCTTAGTTGTTATATCTTACCCTAACTGCCTCCTCTTTTAGTTTATAAACCTTCACCTCTCTCTTCCCTGATGCTTCTATTCTCCTTGTATCCCATCTACCTTTTACTCTCAGTGTAGCTACAACTAGAAAGTGATCTGATATATCTGTGGCCCCTCTATAAACATGTACATCCTGAAGTCTACTCAACAGTCTTTTATCTACCAATACATAATCCAACAAACTACTGTCATTTCGCCCTACATCATATCTTGTATACTTATTTATCGTCTTTTTCTTAAAATATGTATTACCTATAACTAAACCCTTTCTATACAAAGTTCAATAAAAGGGCCCCCATTATCATTTACACCTGGCACCCCAAACTTACCTACCACCACCCCCTCTCTAAAAAGTTTCTCCTACTTTAGCATTAAAGTCCCCTACCACAATTACTCTCTCATTTGGGTTTTAAAGGTTCCTATACATTCACTTAACATCTCCCAAAACCCTCTCTCTCTCCTCTACACTCTTCTCTTCTCCAGGTGCATACACGCTTATTATAACCCACTTTTCGCATCCGCCCTTATTTTAATCCACATAATCCTTGAATTTACACATTTACATTCCCTCTTCTCCTTCCATAACTGGTCCTTCAACATTATTGCTACCCCTTCCTTAGCTCTAACTCTCTCAGATACTCCTGACTTAATCCCATTTATTTCTCCCCACTGAACCTCCCCTACCCCTTTCAGCTTTGTTTCGCTTAGGGCCAGGACATCCAACTTCTTTTCATTCGTAACAACATCAATAATCTCTTATAATCCGCACTACATCCACGTACATTGAATCATCTCAGTTTTGTTTGGTGATGTATACAGGAGAAGGGGTTACTAGCTCATTGCTCCCGGTATTTTAGTCGCCTCTTATGACACGACATGCTTGTAAGATAATCAATCAGTGTACCTACTGAGGACTTGATAAGATTAGGTGTTGATCTAACCACCTTGACACCCATCCTGTCACCCACCCTGTCACCTACACTGCCACCTACACTGCCACCTACCCTGACACCTATCCTGCCACTCATCCTGCCACCTACACTGCCACCTACACTGCCACTTACCCTGACACCTATCCTGCCACCCATCCTGCCACCTACACTGCCACCTACACTGACACCCACCCTGCCACTCATCCCGCCACCTACGTTGCCATTCACCCCGTCACCACCCTGGCCACCCCCACTACCACCAACCCTGCCACCCACACTGCCACCTACAAATGCCACCCCCCCTGCCACCCACACTGTTACCTACACTGCCACCCATCCTGCAACCACCCTGCCACCCACACTGCCACCCACCCTGCCACCCACACTGTTACCTACACTGCCACCCACACTGTCACCTACACTGCCACTCATCCTGCCACCTACACGGTCACGTACACTGCCACCCACCCTGCCACCCACACTGCCACCCACCCTGCCACCCACCACCCAGTAGCCAGATAGGAGACAGATTTAACAAGATATCTGTCAATCACTCAGGTTATCACTAGAGAACATACAAGATAACACTGATAACCCTAGTGTTCTCGTCAACCTTTCGTTACTACCAGTCTACCTAATTGTTGTGAAGGTGGTTGTAGTGGTGGTGGTGGTGGTGGTTGTGGTGGTTGTAGTGGTGGTAGTGGTTGTGGTGGTTGTAGTGGTGGTGGTGGTGGTGGTGGTTGTAGTGGTGGTGGTCCCCAATGGGAATAAGTCAAGGGCCCCAATGGGAATAAGTCAAAGGCCCCAATGGGAATAAGTCAAGGGCCCCAGTGGGAATAAGTCAAGCGCCCCAATGGGAATAAGTCAAGGGCCCCAGTGGGAATAAGTCAAGCGCCCCAATGGGAATACGTCAAGGGCCCCAGTGGGAATAAGTCAAGGGCCCCAATGGGAATAAGTCAAGGGCAACAATGGGAATAAGTCAAGGGCCCCAATGGGAATAAGTCAAGGGCCCCAATGGGAATAAGTCACTTTGTCTGACTTTCGGATTATCCTGGTGTAATCAATACATATGTCACTATAACAACACTGCGACTAGCCAAGGAGTCGAACACATGCTGCTTTGGCCAGTCTCATGGTGAACGAAGATACATGGCGCTCTAACCCACAGGACCATGCAATCCTACAAGAATGACGCACCCAGCAGAGCTAGGTATTTTACGGTCATCCGAGGACATACGGTTGTGTGGACGCCTCTGAGCTAATTTCATTGTATTGTAACCTCGGATAACGGTAAAATACCTAGCTCTGCTGGGTGCGTCATTCTTGTAGGATTGCATGGTCCTGTGGGTCAGAGCGCCATGTGTTTTCGTTCATCATGAGACAGGCCAAAGCAGCATGTGTTCGACTCCTTGGCTAGTCTCAGTGTTGTTATAGTGACATATGTATTGATTACACCAGGATAATCCGAAAGTCAGACAAAGTGACTTATTCCCATTGGGGCCCTTGACTTATTCCCATTGGGGCCCTTGACTTATTCCCATTGGGGCCCTTGACTTATTCCCATTGGGGCCCTTGACTTATTCCCATTGGGGCCCTTGACTTATTCCCATTGGGGCCCTTGACATTATTCCCACCCTGGGGGCCCTTGACTTTTTTCCACTGGTGGCCCTTGACTTATTCCCATTGGGCCCTTGACTTATTCCCACTGGGGCCCTTGACTTAAATTCCCACTGGGGCCCTTGACTTATTCCCATTGGGGCCCTTGACTTATTCCCACTGGGGCCCTTGACTTATTCCCATTGGGGCCCTTGACTTATTCCCACTGGGGCCCTTGACTTATTCCCATTGGGGCCCTTGACTTATTTTCCCCCTGGGCCCTTGACTTATTCCCATTGGGGCCCTTGACTTTTCCCATTGGGGCCCTTGACTTATTCCCATTGGGGCCCTTGACTTATTCCCATTGGGGCCCTTGACTTATTCCCATTGGGGCCCTTGACTTATTCCCACTGGGGCCCTTGACTTATTCCCTTTGGGGCCCTTGACTTTTCCCATTGGGGCCCTTGACTTATTCCCACTGGGGCCCTTGACTTATTCCCATTGGGGCCCTTGACTTATTCCCACTGAGGCCCTTGACTTATTCCCATTGGGGCCCTTCACTTATTCCCACTGGGGCCCTTGACTTATTCCCATTGGGGCCCTTGACTTATTCCCATTGGGGCCCTTGACTTATTCCCACTGGGGCCCTTGACTTATTCCCATTGGGGCCCTTGACATATTCCCACTGGGGCCCTTGACTTATTCCCATTGAGGCCCTTGACTTATTCCCATTGGGGCCCTTGACTTATTCCCATTGGGGCCCTTGACTTATTCCCATTGGGCCCTTGACTTATTCCCATTGGGGCCCTTGACTTATTCCCATTGGGGCCCTTGACTTATTCCCATTGGGGCCCTTGACTTATTCCCATTGGGGCCCTTGACTTATTCCCACTGGGGCCCTGACTTATTCCATTGGGCCCTTGACTTATTCCCACTGGGGCCTTGACTTATTCCATTGGGGCCCTTGACTTATTCCCATTGGGGCCCTTGACTTATTCCCATTGGGGCCCTTGACTTATTCCCATTGGGGCCCCCCTTGACTTATTCCCATTGGGGACCTTGACTTATTCCCATTGGGGCCCTTGACTTATTCCCATTGGGGCCCTTGACTTATTCCCATTGGGGCCCTTGACTTATTCCCATTGGGGCCCTTGACTTATTCCCATTGGGGCCCCTTGACTTATTCCCATTGGGGCCCTTAACTTATTCCCATTGGGGCCCTTGACTTATTCCCATTGGGGCCCTTGACTTATTCCCATTGGGGCCCTTGACTTATTCCCATTGGGGGGGCCCCTTTACTTATTCCATTGGGGCCCTTGACTTATTTCCATTGGGGCCCTTGACTTATTCCCATTGGGCCCTTGACTTATTCCCATTGGGGCCCTTGAAATTATTCCCCTTGGGGCCCTTGACTTATTCCATTGGGGCCCCCTTTACTTATTCCTTGGGGCCCTTACTTTATTCCCATTGGGGCCCTTGACTTATTTCCCCCTTGGGGCCCTTGACTTATTCCCATTGGGGGGCCCTTGACTTATTCCCATTGGGGCCCTTGACTTATTCCCATTGGGGCCCTTGACTTTTTTCCCATTGGGGCCCTTGAAATTTTCCCATTGGGCCCTTGACTTATTCCCTTGGGGCCCTTGACTTATTCCCATTGGGGGCCCCCTTGACTTATTCCCATTGGGGCCCTTGACTTATTCCCATTGGGGGGCCCTGACTTATTCCCCTTGGGCCCTTGACTTATTCCCATTGGGGCCCTTGACTTATTCCCCTTGGGGCCCTTGACTTATTCCCATGGGGCCCTTGACTTATTCCCATTGGGGCCCTTGACTTATTCCCATGGGGCCCTTGACTTATTCCCACTGGGGCCCTTGACTTATTCCCATTGGGGCCCTTGACTTATTCCCATTGGGGCCCTTGACTTATTCCCATTGGGGCCCTTGACTTATTTCCCCCATTGGGGGGGGGCCCTTGACTTTTTTCCCATTGGGGCCCTTGACTTATTCCCATTGGGCCCTTGACTTATTCCCATTGGGGCCCTTGACTTATTTCCCCCTTGGGGGGCCCTTGACTTATTCCCATTGGGGCCCTTGACTTATTCCCATTGGGGCCCTTAACTTATTCCCATTGGGGCCCTTGACTTATTCCCATTGGGGCCCTTGACTTATTCCCATTGGGGCCCTTGACTTATTCCCATTGGGGCCCTTGACTTTTCCCATTGGGGCCCTTGACTTATTCCCATTGGGGCCCTTGACTTATTCCCATTGGGGCCCTTAACTTATTCCCATTGGGGCCCTTGACTTATTCCCATTGGGGCCCTTGACTTATTCCCATTGGGGCCCTTGACTTATTCCCATTGGGGCCCTTTTACTTATTTCCCTTGGGGCCCTTACTTATTCCCATTGGGGCCCTTGACTTATTCCCATTGGGGCCCTTGACTTATTCCCATTGGGGCCCTTGACTTATTCCCATTGGGGCCCTTGACTTATTCCCATTGGGGCCCTTGACTTATTCCCCTTTGGGGCCCCCTTGACTTATTCCCTTGGGGCCCTTGACTTATTCCCATTGGGGCCCTTGACTTATTCCATTGGGGCCCTTGGGCTTATTCCCATTGGGGCCCTTGACTTATTCCCATTGGGGCCCTTGACTTATTCCCATTGGGGCCCTTGACTTATTCCCATTGGGGCCCTTAACTTATTCCCATTGGGGCCCTTGACTTATTCCCATTGGGGCGCTTGAGTTATTCCCATTGGGGCCCTTGACTTATTCCCATTGGGGCCCTTGACAATTTCCCATTGGGGCCCATGACTTATTCCCACTGGGGCCCATGACTTATTCCCACTGGGGCCCTTATTTCCATTACTACCCCTTCCCTCACAAGGCAGGAAGGAGAGGCATGATGGAAGGAATGATAAAAGGGAGGTATATGAAAGGAACGAGAGTGAATGGGGGGAAGGAGGTGGTGCGATAAATGGAAGAAGTAATGTTCTTAAGGGTCGTATACGTGGAGATCGTGAAGGTCGTGAAAGGTCGTGGAAAAGATCAAAATAACGGAGATAATGGTCGTTGTGACCATATTGCGAGGGTGGGGCGTTCACCTCTGAATGATGGTCATGGACTGGGTCTGGACTGGCTCTGGATTGGCTCTGGACTGGCTCTAGACTGGCTGTGGAATGGCTCTGGACTGACTCTGGACTGGCTCTGGACTGGCTCTAGACTGGCTCTTGACTGGCTCTGGACTGACTCTGGACTGGCTGTGGAATGGCTCTGGACTGACTCTGGGCTGGCTCTTGACTGGCTCTGGACTGACTCTGGACTGGCTGTGGAATGGCTCTGGACTGACTCTGGACTGGACTCTGGACTGGCTGTGGAATGCCTCTGGACTGACTCTGGACTGGCTCTGGACTGACTCTGGACTGGCTCTGGACTGACTCTGGACTGACTCTGGACTGGACTCTGGACTGGCTGTGGAATGGCTCTGGACTGACTCTGGACTGGCTCTGGACTGGCTCTGGACTGACTCTGGACTGGCTGTGGAATGGCTCTGGACTGGCTCTGGACTGGACTCTGGACTGGCTGTGGAATGCCTCTGGACTGACTCTGGACTGGCTCTGGACTGACTCTGGACTGGCTCTGGACTGACTCTGGACTGACTCTGGACTGACTCTGGACTGACTCTGGACTGACTCTGGACTGGCTCTGGACTGACTCTGGACTGACTCTGGACTGACTCTGGACTGGCTCTGGACTGACTCTGGACTGACTCTGGATGACTCTGGGCGGGCTCTGGGTGACTCTGGACTGGGCTCTGGACTGGCTCTGGACAACTCTGGACTGACTCTGGGCCTGACTCTGGACTGACTCTGGGCTGACTCTGGACTTGATCTAGACTGGGCTCTGGACTGCTCTGGACTGGCTCTGGACTGACTCTGGACTGACTCTGGACTGAGTCTGGACTGACTCTGGACTGACTCTGCACTGACTCTGGACTGACTCTGGACTGACTCTGGGACTGACTCTGGACTGACCTGGACTGGCTCTGGTACTTTGGCTCTGGACTGGCTCTGGACTGGGCTCTGGACTGGCCCCTGGACTGGGCTCTGGACTGACTCTGGACTGACTCTGGGCTGACTCTGGACTGACTCTGGACTGACTCTGGACTGGCTCTGGACTGACTCTGGACTGACTCTGGACTGAGTCTGGACTGATTCTGGACTGACTTCTGCACTGACCTGGACTGACTCTGGACTGAAATCTGTGACTTTTCATCTTTGGACTGACTCTGGACTGACTCTGGACTGGCTCTGGACTTTGGGTCTTGGGGCTGGCTCTGGACTGGCTCTGGACTGGGCCTCTGGACTGTCTCTGGACTGGCCTCCTGGACTGGCTCTGGACTGGCTCTGGACTGACTCTGGACTGACTCTGGACTGGCTCTGGACTGACTCTGGACTGGCTCTGGACTGACTCTGGACTGGCTCTGGACTGACTCTGGGCTGGCTCTGGAAATGACCTGGACTGGCTCTGGACTGGCTCTGTACTGACTCTGGACTGACTCTGGACTGACTCTGGACTTGGCAAGCTGAAAAACGTACTCTTTGATGATGTATACCTGAAGTATACCTGAAGTATACCTGAAGTATACCTGGAGTATACCTGAAGTATACCTGGAATAAAATAGTTACCTGAAGTATTCCTGAAGTTAACCTGAAGTATACCTGGAGTATTCTTTGGGTAACATGAAGTATACCTGGAGTATACCTGAAGTATACCTGAAGTATACCTGAAGTATTTCCCGGAGTATACTTGGAGTATTTCCCGAAGTTATACCTGAAGTTATACCTGAAGTATACATGAAGTATACATGAAGTATACCTGGAGTATATATGAAGTATACCTGAAGTATACCTGAAGTATACCTGGAGTATACATGAAGTATACCTGAAGTATACCTGAAGTATACCTGAAGTATACCTGGAGTATACATGAAGTATACTTGGAGTATACATGAAGTATACCTGAAGTATACCTGAAGTATACCTGGGCTATACCTGAAGTATACTTGGAGTATATATGAAGTATACCTGGAGTATATATGAAGTATACCTGAAGTATACCTGAAGTACACCTGAAGTATACCTGAAGTATACATGAAGTATACTTGGAGTATACATGAAGTATACCTGAAGTATACCTGAAGTATACCTGGAGTATACATGAAGTATACCTGAAGTATACCTGAAGTATACCTGAAGTATACCTGGAGTATACATGAAGTATACCTGGCGTATACCTGGAGTATACATGAAGTATACCTGGAGTATACATGGAGTATACATGAAGTATACCTGGAGTATACCTGGAGTATACATGAAGTGTACCTGGAGTATACATGAAGTGTACCTGGAGTATACCTGGAGTATACATGAAGTATACCTGGAGTATACATGAAGTATACCTGAAGTATACCTGAAGTATACCTGGAGTATACATGAAGTATACCTGAAGTATACCTGAAGTATACCTGGAGTATACATGAAGTGTACCTGGAGTATACCTGGAGTATACATGAAGTATACCTGGAGTATACATGAAGTATACCTGAAGTATACCTGAAGTATAACTGGAGTATACATGAAGTATACCTGGAGTATACCTGGAGTATACATGAAGTATACCTGGAGTATACATGAAGTATACCTGAAGTATACCTGAAGTATACATGAAGTATACCTGGAGTATACCTGGAGTATACATGAAGTATACCTGAAGTATACCTGAAGTATACCTGGAGTATACATGAAGTATACCTGAAGTATACCTGGAGTATACCTGAAGTATACCTGAAGTATACCTGAAGTATACCTGGAGTATACCTGAAGTATACCTGGAGTATACATGAAGTATACCTGGAGTATACCTGAAGTATACCTGGAGTATACATGAAGTATACCTGAAGTATACCTGAAGTATACCTGGAGTATACCTGAAGCATACCTGAAGTATACATGAAGTATACCTGAAGTATACCTGAAGTATACCTGGAGTATACATGAAGTATACCTGAAGTATACCTGAAGTATACCTGAAGTATACCTGAAGCATTCCTGAAGTATACCTGACGTATACCTGAAGTATACCTGGAGTATACCTGAAGTATACCTGAAGTATACCTGAAGTATACCTGAAGTATACCTGGAGTATACCTGAAGTATACCTGAAGTATACCTGGAGTATACCTGAAGTATACCTGAAGTATACCTGAAGTATGCCTGGAGTATACCTGAAGTATACCTGAAGTATACCTGGAGTATACCTGAAGTATACCTGAAGAATACATGAAGTACACTTGGAGTATACCTGAAGTATACCTGAAGTATACCTGAAGTATACTTGAAGTATACCTGAAGTATACCTGGAGTATACCTGAAGTATACCTGAAGTATACCTGAAGTATACCTGAAGTATACTTGAAGTATACCTGAAGTATACCTGAAGTATACCTGGAGTATACCTGAAGTATACCTGAAGTATACCGGGAAGTATACTTGAAGTATACCTGAAGTATACCTGAAGTATAAACCCGGAGTATACCTGAAGTAAAACCTGAAGTATACCTGAAGTATACCGAAGAAAACTTGAAGTTTTACCTGAAGTATACCTGAAGTATACCTGAAAAAACCTGGAGTATACCTGAAGAAAAACCTGAAGTATCCCTGAAGTATACTTGAAGTATACCTGAAGTATACCTGAATAACCTGAAGTATCCCGGTATCCCGGGAGTATACCTATATACCAAAGAACCTGGGAAAACCGAAGATACCAAGTATACCTGAAGAACCTAGAGTAACCTGGATATACCAAAATATACCGGGAGTTTTCCCAGGTATGTGGTGTGTGTTTTGTGTGTGTACTACCTAATTGTACCCACCTAATTGTGGTTGCGGGGGTCGGAACCCTCCGGGCCCCGCCTCTTCACGTCGCCAGGCCTCTCTCTCTCTGCTTCCGACTGTATCTACCTCCCCTTAAAAACATGTATGGTTCCTGCCTCCACACTTCACTTGCGGGCTATTCCACTTGCTGAAACTCTTAAACTGAAGAAAATTTCCCTAACGCCCCCGGTGACCGTCTGAGTCTTCAGATTCCGTTGTGCCCCCTTCCCCCTGTGTCCCCTCTCGGGAACATCCACTCGTCCCCCTTTTGTCATTCCCCGCAATCTTGTATGTCTTATCATACCCCCTGCCCCCTTCTGTCCCCAGTGTCGTCAGCCGTTTTTCTCTAAACCCTTTTCCCGTACAAATTTTCCCTGAGCTCGGGGCTAAACCTTTTGCAAACCTTTGTCTTTCTCTAACTTCTTGACGTGCTTGACCAGGTGTGGGTTCCAGACTGGTGCTGCATACTCCAGTATGGGCCTAACATACACAGTGTACAGTGTCTTGAACGATTCCTTATTAAGGTATCGGAACGCTATTCTCAGGTTTGCCAGGCGCCCGTATGCTGCAGCAGTTATTTGGTTGATGTGTGTCTCCGGTGATGTGTTCAGTGTTATGGTCTCCCTAAGGTCTTTCTCCCTGAGTGAGGTCTGTAGTCTTTGTCCACCTAGCCTATACTCTGTCTGCGGTCTTCTTTGCCCCTCCCAAATCTTCATGACTTTGCATCTGGCAGGATTGAATTCGAGAAGCCAGTTGCTGGACCACATGTCCAGCCTGTCCAGGTCTCTTTGCAGTCCTGCCTCATCCTCATCCGATTTAATTCTTCTCATCAACTTCACATCATCTGCGA